>MU855591.1:0-40390 GCA_033296695.1 Staphylotrichum tortipilum | reverse complement strand
GTAGCGCAGCGAAGGGCCGCGCGACTGAAGAGCGAAGCGACGCCTGCAATTTTAAAATCTGAGAACATCAGCCCTGAATCCCAGTGGAGGGTGACAACGAGAAAGACTTACGGCGAGTAAACAAAGATGAACACCAACACCGGAATCGCCGCCCTGGAAGAGTTCTCAATCGCCGACCTCGCACTCGCAATCGTCCAGACGGTATACACCACCGCCGTACCGATGGTGCAAGTCAAGAACATGGTCCTCCTTGGGAACCGCGGCGCAATCAGCGCGATCGGCACCGCGTTGATGAGCCCCCAGCAGGTATTCGAGAGAATGATTTGCTGCACAGTCCTGTCGTTCGTGATGTTCACCAACGCCAGGATCTTCTTCATGTAAAAGCTCAGCAGCCCATTCCCGCTCCACTGGGTGAAGAAGCCGACAATCGCCGCGATCATGAACCGCCTCCGCATGGGCGGATCTCTCACGACATCCGCCCACACAAACGCCCGTTCCAACTCCTTCTCCTGCGCAATCGTCGACTGGATCTGCGCAAACTCCAGCCGGACAAACTCCTCCCCGTCCTCCCCCTCCGCATGATACTTCTGCAGAATCGTGAACGCTTCATCCGCGCGGTCGCGTGAGACCAACCACCGTGGCGACTCGGGGCACCACGGCATGAACACAATCTGGCAGGCACTCGGAACAAGCTGCAGCAGGCTCGGCAGCCGCCAGGCCCAGGTCGACGACATGCGGAACGTCCCGTAGGTCGTTCCCGCAGCGACAATGGCGCCCACGAACCAGGACGCATTGAATAGTGAGGTGATGACAGGCCGTTCGTTGGCGTAGGCCAGCTCGCCGAGCAGCGCCGAGGCGTTGACGATGGCGAAGGGGATCCCGAAACCCAGCACCCAGCGCGAGGCGAGGAACATGTCCGAGTTGCGCGCGCCCGCCTGCAAGCCTGCGCCGCCGCACATGATGAAGGACGCGAGCAAGATCGTGCGCCGCCGCCCGAGGTACTGGCTGACGGTTGGGATGAAGGGGATCGCCATCAGCGCGCCGAGGGAGTACATGGCGTTGAGAAGGCCGAGGCGGCTCGAGGTGGGGTTGTGGAAGTCTAGGGAGGTGGTTAGTCGAGAGATGACCAAGAGACAGAGGAGGGAAGAAAAACGTACAGTTAACCCATGATTGGACGGCCTGCAAGCTGTTCATCATGGACGAGTCGAAGCCCGAGGTCCATTCTACACCTAGAGCCGTGGGAATGAGGATAAGGTACAGGAACCGCAGATTCGGTTTCTTGTACCATGGCTTCGTGTCGGCCTGCGCGATGCGCGTCAGGCGAGGGTCGACATGCTCTTCTTTTGCGCCTATGATCGCCATTGTGGTCTTGTTAGAACTTCACGATGAGGAACCTCAGCATCCCGCCCGCCGCCTGGCCTCCGACTGGACTCCTCCTTTATTCATTTCAAGGTATGCTTCTCGCCCTGACACATGCCACGTTCGGATTGCAGATCTAAACCCTTCTGAAAGGCCAAGGGTCCCTGAAGGATCTGACTGCAGAAGAAGGGATTGGTGAGACGGCGAATGACTTCACGTTACCCATATATGCTACACCAAGCCTGCCGTGCCAAGGTCTTTTTGGGGTTGCTTCCTCCGACCAAAGCGGGGTCGGCACGCATGGTGGTGATTGCTGGAGAAACCCGGTTGTCGGGGACTAGAGGAAGGCGATCGGCAACCGGTTGAATGGTGGCCGGAAGTTTGCCCGTGGAGTTGGTATCAAATGCCGCCCTGAGAACCTTGACCTGGTACGACTACCACTCTCTAAACTCGGAAGGGCGTGTAGGACCTGACTGGTTTTCATGTGTTATTAGTTAAACTCCGTCTGACGCTGGGTGAGTCAATGGTGATCATGCCGAGTTGGGACTCGACGGAATGGAACACGACCTGGCCATCAAACTCGAGCGACGGCCCGAAATCCAATGTGTGGTGGAAGTAACTGCGCAGCAAGCCCGATTTCGTAATATACCTATGCTTGTTGATATAGTTATCCGAGCGTCTAGGATTTAGTAGAAGTAGAGTGATCAACGCGAAGCCAGCTCTTGACTGCTCGAGAAACGCTGAACAGCGATCGGTTCTTCTTTAAAGGCGAAGTAGGCAACAATGACTCCCTATATCTCAACATCTTATACGTACTATTGGAGCGTCATAAAGGTTTTTGTAACTAGGTTGGGAAGCTGCTCCATCGAGCGGCGCATAGGCCGAGTTGGCGAGCTTTTTTAACTAACTATTCTCTCCATTTCCTCCCTCTGCATTTTCTCCCCTTCCGTCGCCGCTGGCACCCATCACGCATGCCTCCTCCGCCACCGCTGCCCTCCTCACCCCCATCCGAGTTCTATCTCTCCCTCTCCCTAAAAGCAAACCCCCTCCCCGTCCCAATCCCATCCGGCGCGACGCAATGCACCCCAACCAACCCCCCCTCCTCCTTCCCCTCCACATCCACCATCGCCGTCACCACCACCCAATAATTCACCACCATACTATCCCAAAACGCCCTCAGATCTCCCGTCGAGTTATAATACACCCCCCTGTCCCTCTCAAACAGCCACCCCCCCATCGTCGTCACAGACCCATTCAAGAATGGCACGGGCACCCCCTCATACGAGGCCACGCTCGTCTTGGCATTGCCGGGTCCGTACGCGCCGCACTCGGGCGGGGCCGCGATGCCCGCGCAGGTCACGCGCGAGCCGAAGCGGCCGGGTGAGGGGGAGGTCTTGTAGGCGGTTTGGGGCGCGCGCTGGAGGGCGGCGATGCAAGATGGGGAGAGGAAGCCAGCGCAGGAGCCGCTGCGGGAGAGGGGCTTGCGAGACGGGTTGTTGAAGAGCGAGGGCGTGAGGTGGTTGGGGCTGCCGAAATTCCAAAGGCACATGCCCCAGCTCGGGTCGGTGGTGACGGTGGTGGTGTTGGAGGGGGGTGTGGGGTGGAGGAGGCGCGGGGGTGCTTGGATGGTTAGGCTGTAGCCGATCATGGCGTCGTCACCACTGTCCTCGTCATTGTTTGAGGGGATGGGGCTTGGTGGGCTCAAGGCGGTAGCCTGGGAGAGGTCGACAGCGGCGAGGCGGAGTGTCCAGCCTGTGATGGGTTTGCCCGGGTATGGTTGGGAGACGTCATAGCCGGGGATATGGAAAAGTCCGGTTGCGTTGGAGGCGGCGATGGCGGTGAGGAACTCGGTCGAGTTGGCGTCGTAGGGCCCTACCCGCTCGTTGAAGGCGTCGCCATACCCGCCAAAACCCCGGCCATAAGCATTGACATTGAGGGGAAATAAGGCCGCTACGATGAGCCTCAACATAGCTAACGGTAGGACGACTGGCATTCTGGTGAGGGTGACCATCGCGGATGAGCGTTGAAGATCAGCTGTGGCTGGCATGGACCGTGACGACAACGGCCGAAAGAGGCCATCATGCAAACACACCAAGGACCCTCCCTTCCCAATCCGGAAATATCGAAGTTCATGCCGTGCCCTTGGCGAAAGGGCTTCCCATACTGGAAGCAACTTCAAGCCGTTTAGCCGGTGGTCAGCAGCTGACAGTCGGCGGAGACGAGCAGCAGCACGCGGAGAACAGCGGCAGGCGCCCAAATTGGGATCGTACCGTGAAAGAGCCTAATTTTAGAGCACAAGCGAAACTTAACCTGGTAGATGGTATCCAGCTCACACAAAGGGTTACATTCGCCCTGCCAAGTTTGGAGTACCCAGCCGAATTCCGCCTCCCCATGCCTGACCCCACGACACTCCCATTGTCTCACCGAAGGGACTTAATCGACGAATATTAATAAAGCCCTCTTCGGAGACCTGGCTCGGCTCCTCTACTACTCCACAATAAATATCCAGCACTCCAGAAGTGGGGAATAATAATCCGAGGCGTACGAGGTGCACATGGAGCTCACAAACTGTCGCAAACGGGGATCGACAACAACACGCATTTCTCATGAACCGATCTATTACCATCAACCCCCGCGATTACAACTCCCCCACGGCGGGGTTCCACGCGTAGAAATTACTAGACATTGTCAGCATACTCTCTTCACAACTGCATCACCCCCTGGCAAAAGGATACATACGTCAAGTTGATACCAGCCGAGTTGGCAATGGCCCAGCACCCATCGCCGGACTGGGCAAAGTAGAAGCGGCGGCAGGAGGTTGTCATGTTTTCCTGGGTTGGTTAGTGCTGTGCATCGATGATGGGGGGTTGGGGGCTACGAACCCGCACCCGTGGGTGTGGGCGCAGTGACGGGGCCGCTTCCACCGGAGGTGGTTGTGCTCGTCGCCGGAGTGGTGGTGGAGGTTTACTGCGCGGGTGTGGTTGATGTTGAGGTGTTTGGAGCCGTCGTGGTGCTGGTGCTGGCGGCGGTCGTGATAGGGACGGTGGGCCCGTCTATTGAGACGCAGACGTAGAAGTCACGGACGAGGTTGGTACAGGCCGTGGTACCGACGGCGGGGTTCCATTGGAGGAACTGGGTCTCGGTAATGCCGTTTGCCGTCTCGATCGACTCGCACGTGTCGTCCCTTTGTTTGGTTAGCCCCTGAGCCAGCCCCTGGAAACAAGCAGCAGAAACACGATCACTCACGGCCCAACAAGCCACAACTTGGCACACTCCGCCGCCATGCCCTCCTGCTTCGGCGTCGCATTCGGCATGTTTGTCGTCTGCACCGGCGCGGTCCTCGTCGTCGGCGTGCCCGTTGCCGAGGACCGTGGTGGTGTGCCTGGGAATTATGACAACTTTGCCACTCTGGTCCGCCGCTTGCGCGAGCGTCTGAACCAGACAGGGAGGCAATACGGGCTTACCATCACCTTGGTGAGGGATTTCCTGGAGTCGTGGAGCCTGTCAAGGGAATGCGAATACTAACCCACGCGCGGCCCGCCTCCTATTGGTACCTCCGCGGCTTCAACTTTAACAACCTCGAGCCGCAGCTTGACTGGTTCAATATCATGACATACGATATCCACGGCACGTGGGACAGCACGGTCAAGGTGATCGGGCCGTACGCCTACGCGCACACCAACCTGACCGAGATCCAGCAGGGCCTCGAGCTGCTGTAGCAGAACAACATCAACCCGGGCCGCGTCGTGCTGGGGCTGGGCTTCTACGGGCGCAGCTTCACCATGAAGTCTCCCAGCTGCATGCATGCCGGGTGCGAGTTCACTGACGGCGCCAACGGGGGCGCGTGCACGGGCATGCCGGACGTGTTGTCTGCCTCGGAGATCAACGACATCATCGCGAACGGGGCGGCGGTCACGATGAACCAGGCGGCGGCGGTCAAGATTGTGACGTGGAATTCGAACCAGTGGGTGAGCTACGACGATGCGCAGACGCTCAAGGTGAAGCTGGACTATGCGAATCTGCGGTGTCTGGGCGGGTGAGTCTTTTGTTGTTCCCCTTACTGTGTTGGTGACCTGGACGCTGACTGGCGATGACACTTACAAAACCATGGTTTGGGCTATCGATCTCGACGACGGAACGTTGATCAACGCGCTGGGATCCGACCTGTCGAGGCCCAGGAACGACTTGACCAAGAGGCTGGCGAGAATCCCTGATTTTGACACACGTTGGGAGGATGTGTAGTGGAACGTTTCGGGTAGTCTTTTGTAGTTTGAACTCAACGATAGCCCCGTAAAACATCGAACCTTAACCAGACAACCCTGATGCCCCTGGGCCTGATGTGAATACATGGTGTGGTGTTGAGTTGGGGCGTGCGCTGTCAACTGGCACACTTGGGGTTAGGGTTCTCGCACAAGAATGGCGTCGCTGTCACGTGGCAAGGCGATGCAAACACGAGAAAACGCGACATCCCAGCATTAACCCTGACTCCCAAACCAGCAACTCCAAGCAGCCCCACGCCAGCGAAAGAGGGCAGAAACGCCACAGCACCCAGCTATCGATATTCGATAGTATCCCAAACACGCCATCAATGGCCGAGAAGCGACGTAAGCGGTCCCTGCCGTGGGTGCCGTGGACCGACGACGGTGCCGACGACAGTGCCGACGGCGGTGCCCTACCGAAACGCGTCAAGACATCGCCAAGAGACGAACTCGAGGAGATGATCGAGGACTACGACTATGTCCGCCTCTATGTCACCTACCAGTGGAATTTCAACCGCGCCTTCAAAGAGTTCCACTCCCCTGTCGCCGTTATTGGCGAGCTGAGCCGGTCAGCTGGCTACGAGGCTGCCCGGAATCACACCATCCATAAGCGCATCATGGAGACCTTGGCTCTTTTTCGTTCCGCCGTCGCCGACCACGACCATTGGACCGACGTCTGGGACCGGAAGACGCCCACCATGCCCCGGATACCCACCTCGGCCCGTCTTCAGGCCCTGCGGTACCTCGATCTGGACCTTGGCGTCGGGGTCGACGCCCCCCTCGCTGCGCGCTTCCATGACAGCCAACTGCGGTGGTACTTCGACGGCACCGCTCCCCCTCGCTTCTGGGAGGGCGCCAAGCTGGACGATCCAGAATTTCGCGAACGGTACATGACGGGCCCAGAGTCCACCAAGGAACCACCCATCGACGGCCAGCGGCTGGTACAGTTAATACGCGCCGTCTTCCCAGAACGTCCAGCTGGCGTCGAGATCCTCAAGGTTTCACAGTCAACTCGAGGACATGACCGCAAGGCCCCCCCGGCGCCAGCGACCACAACCAAGAGCGCCACCTCAGGAGCCGGTGGCAGCTTGCAGGCAAACTCGGGGGCAGCAGCCCCGGCACGGAGCATCGTAATCCCTCTACCATCACGAGTCACGACCGCCCCTGCGCCCATGACGGACCACGAAAAAACCATCCGACAGCTGAGACGAGAACTTGCCGACAAGAACGCCCGGCTAACACGGGCAGAGGCCGAGCTCCAAGAGCTAGAGGAGGAGATTGAAGATCTGGCTGCCGAAGGGAGCGGGGAACTAGGCTCGGGAGGGGTGCTGTGGCGGAGCAGACTGAACAGGCTGGAAACCAGGCAGAAGGAGCGGGATTCTGAGCTCGCGAGCCTGCGGCGGCTGCTTGTCACCGTCCAGGAGCAGCAAGTCGAGGAAAGGCAGAAGCGGGAGCAGCTTGAGCGTGATCTCGCTGCGCTCCGGCAGCAGGTTCATCCCACTGCGGCGACTGCTAGCACCGCGGACCTCTTGGGTCAATTGTTTGGCAGGCTGCTTGCTGATGAACGCAAACAATGTCAGGCTCACTCGGGTAGCAGCGGGGAACCGGATCCTCAGGCTGGGGGTGTTTGATCAGTGGGCACGATGTTGGCAGAGCCCTGAAGGCGACTTGGGAATGTAAGGGGGATGTCACTGGAGAGAAACGATGTCCCATGAGGCGATGTCGAGCAACCCACCGTTGCATCCGCAACCCACCGTTGCATCCGCAACCCACTCCCTCAATATCTCTTGCACCAGCCCAAAACCATCGAGCATTGGAGCTTGGCGGCTGGATGCGGAACGGCGCCTGCATAAGCTGAAGCATACCGTTTCAGCCAGAGTCATGTGAAGCTGACGGCATGGACGGTGACTGTTAATAGCACTTATGTCCGTAGAACGATGCTAGGTGTCGATCTCGATGATGGAAACCTGATCAACGCGTTGGGGGTCCAACCTGTCAAGACCCGCAAGCCCCGAGAGTGCCTGATTTTGACACGCTTTAGGAGGATTTGCAATTTACCGAGTGAAGGTGCGGATATTTGGTTCCCTGCGTCCTGACAGCCCAGAAGCGATCCGCAAATGTCAATAACTAAACAAAGGCGAGAAGTTCCCAATGAATTGCATTTGGAAGTTTCCATCTCTGCGAGCGACCGGTTCAATTCTTTCTTTACCCGAGTTCAAAACTGGCAACCACCATTGTACTGGGCACAAACCCTTTGCTCGCAACACCACTGGAGACTTAATTATTCTCGTGCTTGAGCTGCGGGGGTGTATGACCCCCTCCACAGCAACGGAAAACCAACTAACACGCCGCGAGGCGAAAGCAGCGCTATATATCAGCTGACTGCCACAGTGGGAGGACTCAGAAGGCAATGGAAGGTTAGATACAGGAACATAAAAGGCCCAGGGCAACACCCCAGGGACGAGAGAGAGATAGACAGACAAGAACACAGACACAGATAATTGAAGCAATTCACAACTCTTCGCACACATCATTTTGCCCCTAATTTACAGCGCCTTTCAGCGCCCCAATACAACCAGCTGCAGTGGTCCGAAAACGCTGTTCCAACAGCCAACATGTTTCAAGCATGTTTCAAGAGACCTAATTGCTCTGGCACGTCGACGGCGGCCCCCCTCCGGCATTCTGGAACAGCGCAATGCTCAACGATCCTTTCTGGAGGGCCGCATACATGGAGAAAGAGAGCGAGCCCAAGTCGACGGATAGGGATGTCACAAAACTTGAGCAGCTGATGCGGAAGGTGTTCCCAGAGCGGCCATCTGGGGTGGCGCGTTTGCAAATCTTAAAGACGGCACAAGGACAAGGCCGTTCCCGTCGGCCGGGACCCCATCAGCAGCTGGGGGAAGAAGGACGCGCAATCCCTGATGGAATCCTACCCGCCAATTCAAGTGCCACTCCCTGCAATTATGAGGAGGTGATCCAGAGGATGGAAGATGACATTGCAGACAAGATGTCCCACGTGGCAAGCAGGGAACATGGCGTCCAGACTCTGACGGCAGAGCTGCAATCCAATGCTGCTGCCATACTGGAGCAGAAGGAAAGCCTTGGACAGGCGAGATCAGAGATCGGTAAATCTCGGGTGAAGCTGACAAAGTTGGAAGTGAGGGTTCACGAATTGGAAGCGGAGAACAAGGAGCAATTGACGGAGCTGGTTGCGTTGAGATAGGAAAACGCAGCCCTGAGATCAGCTCAACAGGGTCATCCGAATCGGGCGCACCCAAACACACAGCTACAGAGGACCCAGACCATCGATCACCTGATCAAAACCCGTTTGCTGTCGTTGAGTGGCTTGCCTGGCAAGCCCCTGGAGTCCGAAACAGCGGAGACGAACAGGCTGTGCTGGAACTGCTTATATGAGAGTTGGCGGCGATGAAACAGGAACAAGTCGAGGAGAGGGAGAAGCGGGAGAAACTCGAACTCGACCTCGGCCTCCTGAGGCAAGAGCTGCAGGCCCACAATCTCGAGCAGGTCCGACAGCACCTCCACACCCTTCAGCAGCAAGTCGACCATTCCTCCACCAATACCGCGTGCCTGTTGGGCCAGGTATTTGCTGGGTCCCTAACCAACGACGGCGGTCGAGGTCAGACTCATTCGCGAGTAGGACCTCGAACATGATTCCGAGACATATCTCCGTCACCACCCCCTCTCAGTACCGTCCCTACACAACCGCGTCCTCCTCACAGCCCACATGAACACTACTAGAAACTAGTTCCCCTACGCCCTTAATACTAGCTACATCCCGCGGAACGCGTCAGTCGACTTTACCGCGCTGGCACCGGGGACGTATATTGTTGGGCGGGGCGCGGTGCACGCGAAGGCGGCGATTGCCGCGCAGATTGTTGCTGTGCGCGAGCTTGCCACGGCCGGGGTAGTGAGCCCGGAGAGCGTGGGCTTGCTGTTTGCGAGCGGCGGGCATAATCTGTACCGGGGGATGCAGCGGTTTTCGGCGGGGGGCGCCGAGGGGGTGCGGGCGGTGATTTTTGGGGAGCCCACAGGCGGGAGGCTGGCGTGTGGCGCGAGGGGGTGGATTAAGGGGTCGATTTACGTTTTGGGGAAGGCTTGGGGAGATGGGAAGGGCGTGGAGGCGGTGTTGAGGAGGGTGGTGGGGAGGGTGGTAGGAACAGTGTTTGGGCGGGGTGGGAGGTTTGGGGAGACGAGGGTTACCGTGGGGGAGGTGAGGACTGATCAGGGGTGGGGGAGGCTGATGCCGGAGTCTGCGGTGGTGGATGTTAAAATGGAGGTTGCCGCAGGGGATCAGGGGTCGGGGGCGGAGATGGTGGCGGAGGAGATCAGGCGCATGGTGGTGAATGGGGAGCGTGCAAAGGGGTTGGACGTGAGCTTCCGGAAGGGGGGGGTATGGGCCCATTGCGTGCGAATGTGGTGTGAAGGGTGGGTTGTTCTCTTTTCATGCTCTCACCTCCGCCCGGATTCTCCCTCCTCTCACCATATCTAGTGTGTAGCATGGCTGACACGTTGGAATATCAGGGTTCGAGACAATGATTGCCGGCCCGGGCAGCGATATGCCGTATTTGGAGGGGAATTACGTGCGATGTCTGTATGGGCCAGGCAGCACGCATCCACCCGACGGCTATGAGGAGGGGCTAACGGTCAAGGAGCTGGAGGATACTGTTGAGGGCTACAGGAGGCTGATCATGCATGCACTAGAATCCCCCTTCCCCCCGCCAACCTTAAGCGTAGATACATGTCCTTCCCGTTAGGTAGTGTGTCTCCAGGGCCGGAGACAAGAGAGGAGGAACATTAGAAAGTTGGAAGTGCCCCCCGTTCTCGTCGAGCCCAGCCGCCCGCCATAACTGGCGGGCCGTCATGACATTGGCGAACAGGATCTCTCGGGTGGTTTCTGCACGCCTCCAACCGTATGCGAAATCTGTTGGAAGCAGGCGTTGATGTTGCCCCCGGGCCAGAGCTGCGGGTTGGTGCCTGTGGTGGCCGGGTTGGTGATGCCAAAAAAAACGCTTCTGGTGCGCGTGGTGATGGAATGAGCCATGCGTGTCGTTGAAGGTGACATCCTCAACGCCAACAGAGAGCTCACGGGCGGCGATGGCGGACTTTGCATGGTGGAGAGGGGGCTGCCATGCCCGACTGCCGGCGTTGACACCAGCTGCGGCCAGTAGGATGGCGGCAAGACGAAAACCAGAGAGCAACATCTTTGTAGGGTTAGAGGAGCGAGTGTGAGGAGAGAGGGCCTTCGGACAGTCGGACACCAGCGGTCAGGTATCCTGGAGCCGTGAAGTTGGAGAGTCTTCGGCGTTGGAAACACCCTCCCCGCGCTCTCCCTGTGCACTGCCCCATCGGTGCCTGCAGCGGCGGCCAGTTCCGCATCCTCCGCGGGCTTAAGTCGTAATACGCATACGGTCCGTGCTCCCACCGGCTCCCAGACTTCCACTTCATCGGGTTATCCGCATCCCCATCGTCACACCCGTGCACAATCTTGGTGAACGCCTCCACGCACTCCTCGCGGTTTATCACATCCACAATCTTCCCCTCCAACCAAAACACCATCTCGTCCGGCGTGTCCTCGTGGTACGTCTTACTCCACCGCCAATCCATGTACCCACCACCGCCCGGTCCCTCCACGGTGGCACAGAAATCCTTAAGATTCGCATGTGAGCGGCAGTGGCGTCGACCGGAGACCCAGCCACATGTAGGCGACCCAGGGGAACAGTCCCCAGTCCTCGTCGGTCGCTCACTTCTCGTTGTCGGTGTTGAAGAAGCGGGCGTAGTTATTGCACACAACGATGCCATCGGTGGCCATCTTGGAGTTGAGCGCGAGGAGCATCTCCTTGATGTTGGCGCGCAAGATGTCCTGCAGGTTCTGCCCGGCCTTTGGCAGGATCGCGTCGCAGGTGGCGTCGCCGTAGAAAGTCAGCACGATGCAGTCCTTGATAATGTCGACCAGGCACAGGTCGTTGCAACCGGCCGTGAGCGTGACGAAATCCAGGTTGCCCTGGAGCTGGTTGATCTGGTTGTAGATCTGCCATGTTTGGTGGAAGTTCTCGATCGAAGAGCCCACGAACTGCTGCATCATCATGGGGTAGCTTGGTCATAGCGCGAGCAGCTCCAGTCGTTAAAGATGTGGAACAGACCGCCCGGTTGCTCACCTGAGCCGATGCCTGCCATGTAGCTGTCGCCCACGGCGGCGAAACGGCGGACCCAGACGAAGGAGGACGGATTTGCGGCACCCTGGCGGCGCTCCAACCCGTCCACTGGCGTGTGGTTGGCATTGCCACGAGGAACAAAATATGAAACGGAGTGAGGGGATGTTCCGATACTCGCGTCTTCCTCGGGGCGACACTACGAGTGACGCAGATGTAATCACATTCTTGAAAGGATGGGATGGGTCGTCTCCACGGCTGGTTAGCATTGTCTGGTCTGTGTCTATCAATACCCAACAACAGGGAGGTGACCCCTGAATGCCCTCAACCGCGGTCTCACGTCAGCTACCCCCACCGGCCCTCTCTCTGCGCCAATGATCGAATCATGCGGTGGCGTCGTGGAAAAATATTGCAACACAGTGTAGTTGCACGGTGTGGTGTTGATGCCCAAGGCCTGTGATCTCGGGAGCGTGCGTCAGGACATGGTGGCCGAGGTTGGTGTCTGCCTGGCCGTGGGTAGTGGTTTTTCACAACCCGACTAGGAGAAGCGAGATTTTGGACATGGAACTACTTCCCCAAGCATGTCAGATGGGTGGGAAGATGGAGGTTGAAGTCCAGAACCATGTACTGGTACCTCCTTCACCTGGCGTCCCGCGCAGCGTTGAATCGCATGCCGCAGTCCAAGGGGTGCCTTGGCCTCGGCGTGACCAAATGGCACTGGGAGTATTTTGACCAGCCCGACTCTGACGGGATGGAGTGAAAGGCCACGTTCCGGACGCCCGTGTTTGTCAGCAACAGGTGCTGCCGGAACGACAAGGTGGTCTCGTCTGTGGGTGGGGATACCTACTGGTGTGGGGGCGATGCCGGGGCGTGAGAGGTGTGAGAGGTCTTCGGTCTTCGGGTAGACACAGGTGTGTTGAAGCAGAAGGTTTTTTTCCCTGCAGTGCCAGTGCTCCCCATCCTCTGCAACCTATTTCCCCAATTTTTCACCTTGATGGTCGCATCAAGCCGCTTCCAAAGCCGCTTCATGTCGATAGTAGGCCTGCATCGACGTGTACCTTTCGACAAGTTCCTCAATCTCCAGCTTGGTAGAAACGACCAGGGCTGGATACAGGCTGCGTTTCCCGAGTGGTTCCTCCCCGACTGTGTCATCATGAAGATGCGGAAATCCGGCGAGGACGAAATCCTGGACGAGTATTTAGATACCGAGCTCAAAGCATACCGCTTGATGAAACCGATCCAAGGCCTGGTCATCCCCAAATTCTTTGGTCTTGTGCGCTACAAGGGACAAAGGGTTATTATACTGGAGCACCTTCACGGCGTATCCGCGTCCTCCCCCGAGGGCGCGATGCGGCTGGAGGAGCTGGCCGCTCTCCTGCTGCCGTGCTACCGAGCGCTGCACCAATTTCGGGTGCAGTACGAAGATCCAAACCTGTCAAACTTCGTCCTGGTGGGCGGGAGGTTCATGGTGCTGGATTTGGAGAGTGCCGTGTTCGATTCCTCGGATCGTGATCTGGACACAAGAGGGCAGGAACCGTACGGCGGAGGTGAACAGGTTGGCCACGGCAGATGGATGAAGCTGGAGGCCGAGCACATGCGGGTGGAGGTCGGTAAGCCATGAAGCGATGGCTGACACGCAGCGAGTCCGGAACCAAAAATGCTTTCCCATGGGGTTAGCGAGGAGGACTCGTGGGGGACACAACGCTGGACTCACAATGGGTTCTGGCTGGGGAAGTGAGGGATCGAAGTTCGTGCACCCGGCAAGTCGCGAGGCTGAGAGACGGTAGTGCTCGGGCTCGCCGGGGCGGCGGTACATGCGCACCTTGATCTCATCATTGGGAGGCGGGGAGCACGGTTGGGGGGGGGGGCGGAGGATCCATGATGCTTGTGTTGAGATGAGTTGAGGACTGAAGTTGCGTGTGTGACGGTTGGCTGGGCTTTTCTTCCGCTGCCACGTGATTTGTAGTTCTTTGCTTCTTCGCGCTGTGGCTTGCCTGTTCCCATTACATCACGATGAGGGCAGCAATGACACTTGACTAAGGGGACCAAGTCCTCCGCGGGCTGTCAACCTCCCAGAAAACGGTCATACAACTCCCTCAACAACCCTCGTCTCCTCCCCCCGTCGGCCGTCCCATTCCCCCTCCCCATCCCCATCCAACATCAACGGCACCCCAAAGCTCCAACTCCTGGGAAACTCCATCCCCCACCTCGCCATCAACCCCCTCAACTCCTCCTCCGTCCCCGGCACCACATTCACAAACACCCGATCCCCCCCAATCCTCCCCTCGGCATGCCCCCCCCCCCCCCCCCCCCCCCCCCTAAAAAACACCATCTCCCCATGCGCGCCAGCATGCACCACCTCCCGCCCTTCCAACCCCTTCGCCACCACCGCCCTAACCTCCTCCCCCGTCGCGCCACAGGCAACACACCTCACCACGGAACAAACATGCTGCCTTTGCCTCTCCCTCGCGCGCTCCTTCGCCTTCCGCAACACCGCCCTCGCGCCCTTCCCATCCGCAGCAAACATCGTCCCCGGCCCCTGCAGCGCGGCGCACAGCTTCCACAGCCCCACCGCGTCGGCGCTGCGCGCGGGGTCAAAGAAGTGGTCGTCGGTGTGCCAGCGCGGGGCGTCGAATTCCGTTGTGGGCCGCGAGGCGCGGATGGTCAGCCAGTAGTGGTGTTTGGAGTGCTGGGCGAGGAAGGCGTGCACCACGTGTAGCAGGGGGAGGAGGTAAGGCTCGAGAGGGGCGGAGAGGGTGCGGGACTGCCAGGTTTGGTAGGTTGCTGGGAGCGGGGTGGTGAGCGGGAGGAGGGGGCCGCAGTAGGTCCAGATGGAGGAGTTGGAGAGGGAGAGGTTGGGCGGCGAGGAAGGGTGGCCAGGGATGGGGAGCGGGTGGAAGTCGCGTTTGGGAAGGGAGGGCATTTTGGGTTGTTGATCTCGTTTAAGTTCGCTCTCTGACGGGATAAAGTGGTGTGCGGGAGAGCGTTTGGTGTCAGTGATGAGGTCGTTGTTCGCGGCGGCCAGACCAAGGTGACGCGTCTGTGTGCTGGGAAATCCGCTTGAGGCTTGGTGGATGGCCACGTGAAGCAGGCCGCAAGGTGTTATCCAATTTATGTAGCTGGAAGTGAAGTGTCGTCCTCCAGTTGGTTGCTGGTTCCTCAGGCTGCCTGTGATGATGGTGTTGCAAATTTGGGATGAAGTCGAAGAGGAGCCGCGCGTTTGTGCGGTCCAATTCGGGCCAAGCAACAGGCGCTCACTCAGCAGGGGTTGGTGTGGTTGCAGTCCCCACCTCGCGGTTTGCGGTTCGTGGTTCGTCACAAGTCATCACATCGTGCTGACTTGTGCACAGCGCGATTTGCACAGCGCCTGATTCCCGATTTGGTGTCGCAAGCTTTGATTGCAGTGCTTGGCCGAGCGAGCACAACGCTCTTAACACCCACCTGGCAGTTGATGTGGACATGAAGGTGGCATGCTTATGGAGCTTGGTATTCTAAATGGGATACAATTCCACTTGGAGAAAGGAACTGAGTTTTTGCCAAGAGTGTGGTGTGTCCGCAGCTGGCTGGGCTGGCTCATTCAACAACATCGAGTGGAACCCGCGACCTGCCAGATTGGGAAACTGGTGATGCTTCACTCACTGTGGAGCCTCAGATCCTCGAGCCCATTGAACCAGCGCAGGCAGTCCAACCTGCAATCTCACGGCCGGCAACTCAAGGCTCTTGGGCTCAGTGGAATCGTCTCTTCGGCGAACGGACCCCCGCCCCATCTCTCGCTCCGCGCTGACCCGAGTGCCGTCCGTCCGTGACCAATAAGACGCCACTCTCGGTTGATGTGACTGCGAGGGCTACCGACAGCAACTCGGGCCCGGCTTTCACCCTGCATGCCGGACCAAACTTGGCGACGTAGGGACTCGACCGAGTCGGGGAGGAGTTGGCAGTTGGTGGTTGGTGAGGCGAGGCGAGCGTAACCAAAATCAAAAATTTGCGAGTTGCCTGCCGGGAGCGGCTCTCTCCGCGTCACCGGGAGGTGACGTTCGGCTCCCCGGCCCCCTCAAGATGCATCTGTGGAACGGAACCAAGTTCTGAGATCCGCTTGTCCGCGTTATTCCCAATGCGGAACTTTCAGACGGAGGCGGCTCAGGAGGGTTGGCATGACCCATGGGAACGGACAGCCAAGGCTTTAAGTCTGCGCTGGTTTCAGCTGGCAGCTTTTCTGTGCTTACTTGATCATAACTAGGTGGCCTCGCCTGCTCTCCGCAAACCTGCGTCCGCCGGGCCGGCCACCGTGGTTAGCCCTCACTGTCCGGCAGGGATGCTGCTACGGCTCGGAGGAGGCCGACTTGCCCGCACTCAGCTCTGTGCCCTTGCCCTTCTCCCGCCTTCCTCCCCGTTCGATGTCGGCAGATATTCCCCGATGCAGGAGGCTGCGTTGCCAGCCCCTCAAGGCCGCATGCGTCTGTGTTTCATGGTTCGAGAAAAGAGGGTGGCTACTTACCCGGTAGTTGTTGAGGTCTGCAATCTGTAGGGCCCGAGGGTCCGAGCAAACGGGTCGACTTTGGCGAGAGCGGTAATATATTGGTTGCACGGGCCCGCAGCAGCCCTATCCCAGAGTTGGACTTTACCCGGCAGTGGTTCGCCGCAAGGTACTGGCTGGTCCGTTGGCTTGGTTCTCTTGGCCTTAGTCGTCGTCGAATCGCAGTACCAGTGTGCTCCTGTGCGCTCAGACACGACAAGGGGGTGTTGGGGGAAGCTCTGCTGCGAGGGGCATCAGCGGACTCGAGCTCAGGCATCAAGCACATCAGCCCACACACGCGCGGTAGTTTCCATTACGGGCACTGAACCAAGACCGTCAAGCAACCGGGTGATCGACAGCGATGACAGTTAAGACCAACCGCTTCCATATGCGAGGCTAAAAAAGCGGCGCCGCCTTGTGGGTCCCGTCACAGCGTCCGAGCGCATCGGGGTTCCATTGAAGGGACCGTTGATACTAGGAGGAAGCGATGCCGGGTCCGATGGAGCGGACAAAAAGGCTCGGTGACCCCGGCATCACGGTCGAGGTGGATTCAATACCAAGAGCTCCGACTGAGTCAACGCTTTTTTCTCCTGCCCACGACTGCGAGCCTACCGGGCTTGAGAGGCTGGTCGGCATTAGACTGGACACGGCATCCGAGAGAGACGGCACGACCTGAAACACCCGACGGGCAAGAGGCAGAGGAGACTCCAGGCCAAGGCGAGGGACGAGAACTCGAAGGCACCAAGGCAGAGGACACTCCTCCTGATCACAACTACGACGACAACGGCGACGGCGACAACATGGACACCGACACATACGCTCACGACCAGTGGCGGCAAAATGAGCTGATCATCACGGCCGCCGTCTTCACCAGCCTGTCGGTCCTCATCGTTGGCACCCGCACCTTTATCCGCGCCGCGCTTATCCGCAAGTTCGGCGCCGACGATGCCACGATCCTGGTTGCCCTCTTCTTCTGTGTCGGGTACCTGGCCGAGCTGCTCATCGGCAAAGCCAACAACATGGGACATGAGATGTCGACGCTCAGCCTAGACAACATGTTGAACATCATCAAGGTGAGTCCCATCGAAGCGCCCTCCCCTCATGCTGCTTGGCCGTTGGGCTGACCAGATTCCATGGCAGGTCACTCTCGCCATCCAGTGCACGTACTACGGCGCCGTCAACTTCATCAAGTTCTCCATCCTGTTCATGTACCTCCGGTTTGCCGTCACCGCCACCCTCCGCTACGCCTGCATGGGCATGATCGTCTTCCACGCCATCTTCCTCGCCGTTTCCCTGTCCGTGACGCTCGCGCAGTGCCGGCCCCTCGAAAAGATGTGGGATTTGACGGGGGTCGCGCCGGGGAGCTGCATCAACACCACCGCCTTCTTTTACTGTAAGCCCCTGAATCACCCCTCTCAGCCCCTGCATGCCCCTGAACCCCCAGCATGGCTTGGAGCTCCTAACCTCCCTTGGACCCCCACCCCCCTGAATGAGCCCCACTAACCCCGACACCCACAGTCACCTCTGGCTTCAACATCATCACCGACATCATCATCTTCGCCCTGCCCATCAAAACCCTCGTCAACATCAACCGCCCGCGCAACGAAAAGATCGCGCTTGTCTGCGTCTTCGGCGTCGGCACCTTCGCCACCATCGTCGCCATCGTGCGCCTGCACACCATCTACACCTACACCCTCGCCGTCGACCCCTTTCAGCAGAGCATCCTCGTCAACCTGTGGTCCATCATCGAGATCAACGTCGCCGTCGCCTGCGCCAGCGCCCCGGCCCTCAAGCCCCTGTTTACCCCGCAGGCCCTGCGCAACGCCCGCGAGGGCTCGGCGCCCAAGCACTCGGGTTATGAATACCACAGCCGTGATAGGTCGGGGATTAAGAGCAAGGTGTCGGTGAACCAGTCGTTTGCTACAAGGGATATTGACTTAGAGCCGGTGCCGTCGGGCGTCATCAAGATTAGCAGTGGTGGGAAGGGCGAGTCGGATTCGGGGAGTACGAGGGAGATGCTAAATTACTAGAGGTATAACTAATTAACCACAGGTCAGGCTGGGAAAATGGGATTGGATGGCGGACTGGGTTAAGTTTTCTTGTGTTTGGATATGGGTCGGGAGGTAAACTGGCGTCTGGATACTGGAAGCCCCTTTTCGGGCTGCGGCGTGGAGGAGTGTGTGCTGGTCAACGAGCTCTGCGTTTTCCCATTCTTGTCTGTAACTCTACCAGAGAGCGACTCAAAACAACCTGTTGCGCAATCCCTTCCCCCCTCACCTCCCCGGAACGAGATGAATCTGCGAGCTCGGCTTTCTCCCCCGCTCCCCCAACTCCACATCCCCCTCCCCAAACCTCCCCCGCACCACCAAAAACGGACTCGGACTCCCCGGAATCCCCTCACTCGCCGGGCTAGCCATCCCCCTCCCAACCCCCCCTTCCACCGCCCCCCTCTGCCTCGTCAACGCCTTGACATGCCCCGCAGCCCTCATTCTCTCCAAATTCTTCTCCCGCCTCAACACCTCCGCCTTCATCCCCCCGGTGACCTTCCCCTCCCTCTCCCTCAGCCGATTCGCCGTCACCATCAACTCCCTCCCCACCACGAAACCCCCACTCCGCACCCACAACCACGTCCACGCGGTATTCCACATAAAACTCACCGCGCTGCGCACCAGCGCGACACCACTGTTCGTAAACACCCCCCGCGAGAACGCAAGGATCAGCGACAGGAAGATGATCCCCGCCGAGATGGGGAACATGAGCCGGAGTTCGTCAGAGAGCGGCAGGTGCCCGTCGTTGAGCTCGGCCGCGTTCATGCCGAAGAGGGAGGCGCAGAAGGACAGCGGGAGGAAGACGATTGTCACGAGCGTGAAGATCATGATGGACTGGCCTTGCTTGAGGGTCAGTTGCGCTTGTTTGACGGCTTCGCGGGCCTCGATCACGCCGGCCTGTTGTTGTTTGAGGGTGAGGAGGTCTTTGAGCTGCGCAGGGTTAGTTTGCAGGCCCAGGGGGAAATGGGGAGGGAGGGACGAACTGCGGCGGCTGTGTTCTGCGCGTTCTGCACCAGCGCGCGGAGCTCCGCGATGCGCTCGTTTAGATCGAGGAGGAGGGTGTCGGCGCGGGCGAGGGTGCGGCGCGCGGTCTGGCACTGGTGCTCCTCGCGGTGGCGGGCGGTGTCGTCGGTGTAGGGGCTGTCGCCGCCCGCGTCGAGGGAGGCGACGCCGAGGGCGATGTCCCACGCTGCTGAGGCCTGGGTGGCGGTGCCCGGCCGGCGTGACCGTGCGAGAGGGGTGAGCGCCCGCCGGATGTGCTTGACGAAGGTCTCCATCACGGTCTGTTGCTGCTCCTTGATGCGCATCATGATGTGCAGCTCGTCCATGATGTCCTTGACCTCCTTGAGCAGCTCGCCCTCGGGGTTGATGTTGAGAAGGTGGTTCTGGGAGGAGTTGTCGGACGAGACGAAGCGTTGGCGTTTGTAGTCACGCCCCGCCAGGTGGGTGTAGATGAGGAACTGGTCGAAGGCGGCAGTTTGTTTGTACGTGAGATCGCGGATCGCTGCGGTGAAGAGCTCGACGAGGTTGGGCTGGCTGCGGTTGGTCTTGGCCCGGTCAAAGAAGACGCGCGACGTCTCGTCCACGATTACCAGGGCGAGGTCGTATGCTGACGAGATCTCGCCGTCGCGGGCGTACTGCAGCCGCGTGCGCAGGCTCTTGTGGATCGCGGATGGGTCCGGTCGGTTCCGGCCCCAGCGCCGCGGGAAACTGGTGATGATGGTTTCTGGCTGCGTTAGCCTCCGTGATATCGCGTGGGAACAGGGTTACTTACTCTCATCAAGAATCCACATCCACAGTTGGTCAACCATAATGACCCGCGGTGTCTTACGAATGTCCTCATTGCACTGCGGACACACCTCCATCCCGATACACTCGTGCGGCTGGGGTGTTGTCCCGCGATACACCACCTGGTCTCTGTCTCTCGTGCCAGTGTTCCTCAACGCCCCATAGTAGGCTTGGTCGAGAGTCCTCCTCGGATGCAGCGGCGGCTCCACATGCAAATACTCCATCATCAGCTTCTCCTCGACGTGCGAGTCCATGGCCTCCAACAACGCCGCCGCGGCACGGAGAAGCTGGCCCAGAGCCTGTTTCCTGCTCATCACACCCTCAGACACGGTGACCGTGTGATGCGGCACCCACGGCGCAGACGTCGTGTCCTGGGTCTCGGTGTGGGCGAGTTGATGCTTGGCCCGGTCGACCAGCTCAGAGATGGAGTTGAGGCTGCGCTTGCCGACGTCCTTGATGATCTCGGCGGAGCGGAACCGGCCGCGGTCCGTTTCCCAGTGGAGATACGGCATGAACAAGACGGCATTCTTGGGGGTTGGCTCGGCGGCCATCGGGTCGACCGAGATGCTGGCGCAAAAGGGCCGCATGTGCCGAGCGTGGACTTCCGAGTCGACGTCAAAGTTCTGCTGCCCTTGCCAATACCCCGGCTGGAGCATCATCTCGGTCTTGGACTGG
Organism: Staphylotrichum tortipilum; assembly: GCA_033296695.1. NCBI lineage: Eukaryota > Fungi > Ascomycota > Sordariomycetes > Sordariales > Chaetomiaceae > Staphylotrichum > Staphylotrichum tortipilum. The sequence continues at coordinate 19,578 of MU855591.1, read as the reverse complement.
GGCCGCCTGGACCTGGACTTGTGCAGGAGGCCGTCAGGCTCGGGCCGCCTGTCGTGGTAGTAGCGGGCGATGACTCCCTCGGCCCAGGCCATGTTGTTGGCGGGCAGGTGGAAGTACCGGATCACATCGTCGTCGGTCTGCTGCATGATGGGGTTTCGTGCCGGGTCCTCAGACAGGAGGTCCGCAACGGTGGTCTTCTGATGAGGGAACGTCTTGGACAATCCAGGGACATCGCAGGGCAGCCCGTTCTTGAAGTAGATCACCGGGGCCTTGATGTGGCTGTCGACCGAGTCTTCGGCCTCCTGGCGAGGCGGGTACCTCTCCGACTGAGATCCCCAAGAACTGGAGCCGGGCTTGGCCGGGGACGCGTATGGCGCGCGTGGGCGGCGGCCCGTGGCAGCGTACCACTGAGACATGGCCTGGTTGAACTCGTGGAGCCGAGCACCCGCCGACGAGTCATGGTGGGTTGTCTCGAGGCGTTGCCGAAGCTCGAGAATCTTTGTGTGGACGCGCGAGATGCGTTCTTGGCTGTCTCGTGGCAAGCTCTCGTAGAAACGCCGCTGTTTGGCGGCAGGCAAGCAGCCGTTGAAGTGGACAACCGGGTCCAAGACAAGGTTCCCGTGTGGTATGTCGCTGAGGCACGTCGAGGGCGAGTGGCTCGGGGCCATGTTGGCAGTTTTGACGGACAAGTCAAAAGAACGGACCAGAATCACAGCCCTGGTAGACTCTTGATGAAACGAAGCGCGCTGTCACAGCATGGATGAAGGACGACCGTGCCAAGATTGATATGTGGTGTCGAAAACAAACCCGAGAAGAAAAAAAAGGAGTCCAGCTTTTGCGGCTCTCCCCGCAGGGCTGAACCACCAAAAAGCCGTTTCCCCCCTCCCTCCCCCCCTTGGCGCGTGCAAGGGTCCGTCCTGTCAGCAGTCCATCCAATGCCGGGCTGGGCTCGCCAGTGCGGCGCAGAAAAAGGGGGTGGTCGTTTGAACCGCTGCAAGCCTTCGGAGCAAGTCTCAGCCCCCGAGTCAACCTGAGGGCTTGGTCGCGTGGCACGGGACGGGCTGAACCGCGGTCATCGCGCCAGTCCTACGAATACATTTTCTCTGTCTTCTTCGGACATCGAAGGCTGATCTCTGCGACGTTCATAAGATGGGGCCGGCGCCTGCTCCAGGTGGTGTGAAGTCGGGGTCGGCCTCGGTGAAAGCGGCGGAGTCGAGTCTAGCCGTCTGACACAAACTCCTCAATACGCTAACCAGGTTGGGTGAGCTGTTGTGCGAGGAACAAACAGGCTCGGAGGGGTTCGATAGGGCTGAGGGCTCGCTGTGAACCACAATGTCGGGTCGAAGTGGGAGCTTTAAAACCATGAGAATCGCCAGAGCCAGTGGCATCTATGGATGCGACCCCTGGGGATGAACGAGGCCACTTTCCCAATTACCATTTACCGGGCCTAGCTCCAACAACCGAGACACATCCCATGCAGGCCTGTTCGGCGGCGGAGGGCAGGGCGACGTAGCCCAGGTGGGAGGTAGCAACAGTGAGGGTGTCGATAAGCTGGTCTTGCTGGAGAAGGGGATCATGCTGCTGGCGATGGAGTCAGTTGCCAGCCCGAGGCTACGAGGCAGGTAAGTATTACGGCTAACACGATGCCTTTGAGATATGGATCGAATGGACCCGGGGTGAGATGTTGAGAATAACCTACGCTAAGCAAAATTCGGCCAACCAGTTCAATAGGTACTCAGTCTTCTTCGATGCTGCCGTCTGAGGGAACCTGGGCCTCCCTCGAGGGCCTGGACTTGCAACAAACTCGATCTCGTTCTTGCCGCTTGGCTTTTCCTGGTTGGGCCTGGCGTGCTGCTGGAAAGAGAACGCCCTAATCAGGCTCCAGACGCAGAAGATGTCAATCTCTGCAGCTCTCGGCTGTTCCCCGCGCCCAACTTCTTCCAGGGCTGCCGAAGCTGGCTTGAGCGTTCTGTTCAAACAGTCTTCTCAGCATTGGCCGTGGGTGTTGAGCATTAACTTTCTCTTGGTCTCTGGGCTATCGAGTCAACAAGCCACCCCACAGTGTCGTCCAAACTCGAGCAGCTCCCCTGGCTCGTCTTGAACCGCATCTGCGAGTACCTCGACGAGGACTCGGATGACGCCGTATATCTCGCAAGCCAGATACACACTGACCTTTGGTCCTTTTCGCTCGCCAGCAGGCAATGCTGCGCGGTCGCAGCAAGCCAGCGGTTTATCCAGGTGCGCGTGACAGCCGCCGCCAACGGGGGCGACCTGGTGCGCGCCCTGGCGGAGTGCGCTGATATGCTCGACCGCGACGGCGGCCGCTACCAACACGTGCGGCGCCTCAAGATCGTCCCGCCCGACGAGGCCACGCGGGTTCTCCACTACGGGTGGCACGATCACGGCTATGCGCCGGCGCTTGAGGATATGCACCGGTTCTGCCACCCGTCGATGAGGTGGCATGGGGGGCTCTATGCGCCCATGATGCAATCAGACACAGACGAGCCGTGGCTGGTCCTCGCCGACTTCATCGGCCGGTTTCCGGCGCTGAGAGATTTCGTTTGGGGCTTCCTCACCATCCCCCCGCCGGTCCTCGCGGCTGTCCATGCGGCGGCGGGCTGCCGGCTTCATATGCATGGCTTTTGGCTTGGAAGTGTCCAGGTGGAGCGTGGCGGCGTCGTCGACGTGCACCCGGACGACTTTGCGCTCGCGACATCACCGGCGCTATACAGCGTTGTTGCCGCGGTGCGTAGCTTTGAGGCGGGCGGCGAGATCAACTTCCTCGAGGAGGCCCTCCTGGGTATGGTGGCGGGCGCGGCGCCGAATCTTCGGCACGTCTGGTTGCTTTACTCGCAGTCCGGCGACTCGATCCCCCTCCGGCAAGCGTATGCCATGGGCAAACCGCCTGCCCCTCCCGGCCACCCGCTCTTCTTCCCCGAGCCCGGCCGGCGCGGAAGCCTACGGAGCCTGTTCTTTAGCACAGTGCCTCAGACCATCAACTCGTGGGCGGCCCGCACCGACTTCTCCAAGCTCCGCCGCCTGGCCTTCGAGTGGGACACGACATGCGTCGGGACGCTGACAGCCATAGCCGCCCGTGGCGAGCTAGCATCCCTCAGGGGCCTGTGTCTGGATGGAGTCAGCATGGACGGTGCTTCTGCCGGGCGCGGGCTGCTCGCGGCCCTCGGCCCAAACTCGCTATGCCACCTCCAGCTCGAGGGTCATATTAACGACGCCCTGTTCGACGCCATACTAGACGAGCAAGGCGCCTCGCTACGCCATCTTTCCTTGTACCCGTACGAGGATGATCGCTACGACCCAGGCGACGACGATACCACGCCGCCGCCTTTCGTTTTGACCCCGGCCCTGTGTGCTCGGCTCGCCGAGGCATGTGTGAACCTGGAGCACGCGCTGCTCCCAGCAAGGCGGACACTGGGAGACGCCCGCGAATGCGCAGTGTACCGCGGGCTCGGCCGCCTCGGGCGACTGAAGCGCTTGTTGCTAAAGCTGCAATATACCGTCCACCCCGCGGACGGGGGCATCATAGACCTGGATGCCGAGTTCATCGACTCGCACGAGATCCCACGGCCGCTCGTGGCGCAAGGTTTCGCGAACGCCGCCGTTGACGCCGGGCGGCCACTTCCAGCATCTGCAGCTGATGCCATGCCGCATAACAACTCGATATTCTCCAGGCGACAGGGATTGGCATTTCTCCACCCTCCTCGCGTGGTTCGCCCGGCAGTGGGTCTGCGAGCGAAGAGATAGTGGTGCTGGTGCGTCTGAGGTGGAAGCACGGGAGGTTGACCCTGATCGCACTGTCGCTGCCGGCAGGGAATGGCGGCAATTCGCCGAGGAAGGATCGCGGTATGATTATGAGCCGGAGGATGTTTATGGTGAAGCGTTTGGCGATGTGTGGCCGCAGGCTATCGGCGAGCCGCGGTGGTGGGAGGGCTGGAGCAGCATGCCCCTGCGCCCAGATGAGAACGACTGACTGTTGCTGGATAAAGCGCGACGTGTCGTCCCTCAACCCAGAGAGTTTGGGAATTTCACGAAGTGCATCTGGCTGCCTGCGATTTTGGGCGGCTGCTCGACCCCACCAAGGCCCACTGCGCGCCAGGCAGCCAGATGCGGCAACCAAGGCGGCCCCACCAGAAGCTGGCTCATGCATCACTCAACGTGTCGCTCATCCATCACTCATCCATCGTTCGCTCCATCGCTCTGGTGCCCTCGTCAATCCTCCCAAGCGCTAAACTTCCTGCATCAGGCCCCAAACTGGCATCAACATCCTCAGCCCCAACACGGCAACCCCCAGGCCAATCAGCCCTTGCCATCTGCGCGGCCCTGGGGCTCGCCAAGGACGCCTGCGGCCAGGCTGTGGTCAGCCATGCGTGGCTCAGACGACCCAGCGCCCGGCTGATTGGGCAACTCGCTCGCATGGCACATGGCAAGCATCTCGGGTCTCGATCGGGCGACGAGGCCCGAACAAGGGGGTGAGGGCGGGTGTCGGTTCCTGGCGCTGAGCCGCAGTTCGAGACTTTATTACGGCGCCATCGCCCACGCGGCGACCAAGAGATCGCATCAACGCCAAGTCCACGAACAACTCCAGCGCCCTGAAACATCAGATCAAAGTCCTGACCCGTTGAGCAAGAATCACGATCTCCAACCCAACTCAAAACTGGTCCGCTCCCCGCAACCACCATGTCACCACCGTACGTGATCGGCGACTCGTCGCCCTTCCTCAAGCGCGTCCTAATCCCCTTCTGGATCATCCGCATCATCATCATGATCGTCCTGATCGGCCTCTACGCCTTCCTCGTCGCCGGCCTCGGCGTCTTCAAGGACGATGTCCAGCGTCTGGCCGCCCAGTACAACACCAATCTCAACTACAACGCCGTCCTGGCCACCTCATGCATCATCATGGCTATCGTGTTCCTCTGCCTAATCCTCGACATCGTCTGCATCGTCAAGCGCGCCCGCCGCACCCTCTCCCCGCCCTTCTTCCTTGGCGTCAACATCACCCAAAGCGTTTTCTACACCGCCAACTTTGTCCTGACCATGATCGGCGCCCACAACGGCGCCCTCTCCATCGCTATCAACGTCGTGATCCTGTGAGCCCCATATCCCTCCCTACACCCACCCCCAAACCACACCAACTAACACCTCCCCCACCCCCCTCCCAGCCTCTCCTTCCTCGGCCTCCTCATCTACGCCGCCGTCGTCTTCCATCAGTACCGCACGGGCTCCCTGCGCGGCACCTACGCAAAGGCCAACGACCCCGAGGCCCACAAACTGACGGGATACCCCGGGGCTGCTGCCGCTCCGGCCACGGGCTACCCGCAGCAGTCGTACGCCCAGGAGTACCCGCGCCCGGGGTCGTATAACCCGCAGGGTCCCCAGCAGTATGATGGTCAGGGATATGAGCCGTATAGACAGCAGCAGGTTGGGTATGCGCAGTAGAGAGGTTTGGGGTTGTTGGAGGTGGGGGGTTCGGTTGAGGTTGAGCGTGTGAAGGGTTGCATCGTGGGGATTGGGTTTGCATTGGGATGGCGTGTTTGCTTTGGTCGGGGTTATTATGCGTGGTGTTGGGCGTTTGTTTGCTTAGATTTGGCTGTCCATAAGAGATACCATCCCTTGGTTGCTAATTTTTGCCTTGTTCATGGATTGCCCGGGTTCGGCTGGTGTCTACGCCGCCGCCGAGTCTTGTTGAATTCGTCATGTCACTCACTTCTCATGCCCAGACTTTTGACCTGAAGACAGCAGGATCTGCAAACCAACTCGACTTCTCAAACCAAACCCAGCTTTGATGCCCTTCAGACACATTGGCTCTCAAAAAAGAGCCCAAACTCACTGGCCCCACACCGTCAACGGCCACATGCACCCTCGGCATCAACCCCTATTGGGCAACTCGCCATCAACGTCACTGGCCAACACCGGACTAAACTTCCGACCAGTCTCCCGCCGTTGCGTGGTGCCCAATCCCAAAATGGAATCCTGTTCCTGGGAATTGGGCTGCGTGTCCAGGGAGCCACATGGCCCGGACGACTGCGCATTGCCGGCCGCCATTGGAGTCGGTGTCTGCCACGTACAGTAGGGTGACCCTAGGTCTCGCCGCCAGACCATCTGTGACAAACCGTGTGATGCTTGTCGTATTTCTCGCTAGGTTGACTCGCCCTGATCTGGCCATGTCAAGTGCTCGGGGGTCTTCAGGCATTCCTCATCCTCCTCAAACTCCTGCCCATCGTTTTCGCCGGCCTTCAACATCCCCGAGTTCATGTCCTCCTCGTTACCACACCTCCCCACCCTCGCCCGCTCCCGATCCCGCAGGTCCATCTTCAAGGAGGAGTTCGACTCCCAACACACCTTGCCACGCTGCGCCCTCGAGCTGGGCGAGATGGCCGCCGCCTCCCCTACTCCTAGAGACATCCGGCGTCTCGCCTCCGATCATGACTTTGTGCTGGGCGCCCACCCACCGCCGAGACGGCTCGGATGGTGGCCCTTCATGGCCACTCACCTCTCCTTCGCCGCTGCGTTGGCCGCCGGCATCATTTTCGTGGTGGTCGCCATTGCATACACCGCCACGTTGAGCAAGCAGGCGCTGGAGTGCCCCACTTGGGCAAATTCCTGCCCTGTTGCGGGCGGTTGGACCATCGCGAACCTCGGAACGGTTCAGGGGATCATCACCATGGTCTACCTCATCGGCCTGTTTGCTCTCGCGTACGCCGCATTGATGCTGTGTGAGGCGACCGTGTGGCCGCTGCTTCAAACGCAGTCGTTTACCATCAACGGGCTGGATGCATGCCTGTCGGCAACCCGAGGGTCGGTCATGTCGGCCCCTGCGGCAATCAGGGACGTCAGGTCGGTTCCGGCCGGCGTCGTCCTCGCTGCTGCTGTGGTGGTGTCAGTTCTCCCGTTTGCGGCGCCTCCTCTCGTCGGGCACGCATACTCTCCGACCTTGAAGCCGGTTCAGCTCGAGAGCAACTACACTCCCGGCGGCGGCATCACCGAACTGTTTGCACAGATCAACCCGCCGACCTCAGTGATCGCCAGGCTACTGGCCGAGTATAACAGCTGGGCCAACAACCCGGCCGCGGAGCCGATGCCAGAATACCGCGATTGGTACATCGACAGGCGGACTCTGAACGACCGGGGAGACTTCACCGCCGCCGCCGTCAAGCTCCAGACCACCGTCGAATGCCGCCCATACCAGGTCCACCAACTGAACCGGGACAATCTCCTGTGGAACGCGTTTGTGACCAACATGGCGCGTGCCAACACCTCAACCCGGCCCGCCAAGAACAGCACCGCCGAGGTCTGGATCCGCCCGCAACCCCAGCTCACCGCGTGGGTCGACACCTTCGAGTTCATCTCCGATCAACGCACCCAAACGACCCTCATCTTCGCCGCCCTCAACGGCACCATAGAAGGCGGCCTCCCCACCCCGCTCGCCCTCGCCAACCTCACCAGCGTCTCCTCCATCGCATGTGCCATCACCATCGAAGCAAGCGACGCGATCATCACCGTCGGGACCCCTTCTCCCCGCGTCTCCGCCCTCCCCATCCTCTCCTCCCTCTCCACCCTCACCCTCCCCCCCGCACCGTCTGCACCGTCTCCCAACACCGGCCTCAACGAACTCCTCCTCTGGCTCACCGCCGCCCCCCTCCTCACCAGCCCCAGCATCGACGGCACCCAGCCCATGTTCACCAACTCTACTACCACCCACCTCCCCCTCCCCCTCACCACCACCTCTGACCCTCAGGGACAAAACACCTGGACAATCCCCGGCTTGACAGCCTTCATCCACCTCTCTGTTTCCGCTCTCCTCCAATCCACCACCCCCTCTTCAAGTTCTCCACAAATCACCATTCCTACAACCCCCCTCCTCCATTCCCTCTCCCCCCACCGAATCCCACTCCTCCTCCTCCCGCTGCTCCTCGCCCTGCTCATAACCCTCGCCCTGGCTTTCTACACGGCCCATCTCCATGCAAAACTATCCGTACCGGTCATGCGCCGCGCAGGGGTGGGGGAGGTGCTAAAGAGTGCACAGACGGCGTGGGTGAGGGAGGTGGTCGGGGCCGATGCAGCGAGGGTGTTTCTGCTGAGTGAGCTTGGAGGGGTCGGGGTGAGGGTTGGGGGGGAAGGGGAGAGGGAGGGGGGAGGGTGGGGGTTTGTTGCGGGGGGTTGTGGGTGAGAGGAAGGGGAGGGTGTAGACTCGGAGGTTGTGGATGGGGGGGAGTGTGGAATGGTGAGGATGTTGAGAGGGGGAGAGGAGATTGGACTGGAGTCTTGGGGCTTGGGGTTGTGTTTTTTTTTTGTGCTGTCGCATCTTCCGGCTTGGTTTAGGCGTTTGCTTGGGTACAATTCAATAGGTTGCATGAATGGCCATGGATCGCTCGGAATTGGGGGTTTTTAGAGTTAGACGGACCTCTGGGCAAAGTCACACCGGCGGGGATATTTGGTGGAAAGGAGAGCGGAATCTGGAAAGTAGTTGAATTTGGCTTGCCAGGCTCCGATTCAGGGACTCGGAAATGTGGGGCAGCGGTAGCTTGTGGCCAATCGGAAGCCAGGGGGTTGAGAGCCCTCATTAATAGGAAATCCCGTTTCTCATTTCATGTACGGTTCTATAGTGTAGCGGTTATCACTCCGGATTCTGATTCCGGCAACCCCGGTTCGAGTCCGGGTAGGACCTCACCTTTTGTCTTTTGCCACATCCATTCCATGTTTCTCTTTGCATGTTCTTTGCCATTTTTTCTCCTCAGAATGTTCAGAAAGATTTATCAGGATATCGTGCTGTTATGGCTAAAGAGCCCTGCTATTTTCTCCCCAGGGCGCCGTCCTCGAACCCAGCTCCCAGGGGTTCAAGGCGCTGAAATATGAAACCGACCTAGGTATTCTTCCCTATCACTCCCCGTTGTCGCTCGCTGCCAGTCCTGTTGTCTGTTGGCAGTTGTTGGCCCAACCATGGCCTGTCGAACCATTCCGCGGCCAGCCGTACGGCGATTCGCCTTGCCTGCTTTTGGGCCTGTGATTCTTGAGAAACTTATCGGTAATATCCACACACTGATCTCGGATTTCAAGTTGTCTGAGTCAGTTCAGCTGCGAATGTCTGGCATGTAAATTCGCTGCGGCCTACCTCTAACACCCGGCCCGTCACGGAATCCCATCCAACCCCTCCCCCAGCGTTACCTCCCCCTCCTTACTCTTCCCCATCCCCCCCTTCCCCCTCGTCTCCTCAATCTCCACCAACCTAAAGTTCCCCTCCCCGTCTCCTTCCCTCTCCTCGAACTCAAACCCCCGATAATCCGCATTTCCAAACCACTTCCCAGCGACGCACGTCCGCAAAAACCCCGAATGCGACACCACCACCACGACATCCTCGTCCCGTCCATACAGCTCGCGCAACGCATCCTGCCCGCGCGCAAGCACAGCCTGCTTGTCGTACGCATACGCCGCCCCGGCGGGGGAGGTCTTGTCAGGGTAGACGGGGTCAAGGCCCGTGAAATCGATCATCGGGAATTCCTTCGCCAAGGCAGACGCGGGGGTGCCGGTGTCACAGGGTTTGGGGTAGAGTTCTATTTTCCGCCGTCATGGTCAGCGTCCCAGGGGGTGACTCAGAGGAGCCCAGAAGGAAGGACGGAAACGCACCCTGCCACCTTGCATCCGGCACGATCGGCACGCCCCCCTCGATCAACCAGTCCAACGCGATCAGGCAGGTCTGCACGGCGCGGCGCATCGGGCTAACCACGATGCGCTGCACCATGCGGCCCGCGGGGAGGTGGGCCTTGAGGTGCTCGCGGAGCTCGACCGCTTGCGCCCGGCCGAGGTCGGTCAGCGGGGGATCGGGGACGGCGTGGAGGGCTCCTGGGGGTGGGGTGGGGGGTTAGTGGTGTGTTGGGGGGTAAAACAAGGGCGGGGGGCATACTGTCGGTGTTGTGGAGGGCTTGGGCGTGGCGGATTAGGATGAGGGTGGGTGGCATTTTGGCGGTAGGCGGGGGGAGTGTGATTGTTGCTGGGGAGGGTATGGGGAGGAGTGGTGGTGGGATGTGGATGGAGGAATATGTGGAAGAGACGTGGTATTTGAACCTGGTGACTGGGATTTGCAGTGGGCCACGTTGTGGCAGTGCTGGAAGTGACTAGTCAACAAGGGGGGAGAGCAGGAGGAAGAGGCGAGGTTGGCCGCTTTGCCCCTGAACCAGTGTTCAGATGACAAGTGATGAGTCCTGTTGTGGTGTCACTTCGTGTGGATTGTTGAGGTGACTGTTCTTCCCGTTTGCGGGTACCAACATGACGACTCCTTCTCGCCCTAGCTTCCACCGTACAAGAACAGCCAACAAAGGAAAAGCAACACAAATTCCCTTCTAGCCCACCCTCCATTTCAAAAGCCTTCGTGGTCGTCGTCTTTCACTCCTTGATATTGCCACGGCTGTACGGCCACTCGCCTTTGAAAGTTGAGACGAGTATGGGCTCGTACTTCCCTCTTCTGGGTGCTGGCGAAAGAGAAATGTTAATGGCGGGGGTTTGAGGGGTCTGGGTCAATTTGGGAGGCGTATCATTTGGGCGATTGGGCATTCGCTGTCGAAAGGGGCCGGTTGGCGAGGTATTGGTGGTGGTCGGAGCCCGCCTTGGGCAGGCAGTGGGCGTAGATTCAAGGGGGATGGCCATGTTGCGGGTGCTGGGGGTCCGAAGGGGTATTGGGTGTATTGTAGCTTTGGAGAGGACAGTGATAATGGTAATTTGGTGGTGAGCAGTGAGGATGCGCTGCAGAACGAACAAAGTTGCCCAAGACAGTTGGGGGTAGGATACCTCTTTAAGTGCGGCAAAAGGCAACAAAGGTGGTGTGAGACGCCTAAAGCAGCCAGTTCTTATCATCTCAATCGCCTGACAGATGGTGCCCAAAAGGGAGCCTGATATTCCGGACTTCGTCTCAAGACTGGCGCTGCAAGACGGGTCCCCGGTCCGGGCCAGGACCGGACCCGACTTTACCCCTGAATAGCCACGACCCTCTGCGGTTTCATGGGACGAGTCATGAGACTCGACCCCTAAACCGGCCCATGGGGTCGACGCCACGTATTTTCATTGCGCCATCCCCTGTTCTGTTTCTTTTCTGGGTCAGAAGTTTGGCCATTTCGCTTGTATCCGGTTTTGGTCACTGGGTTTGTGACAGGGCGCGACGAGGCCCGGAAAGGGGGCTCGCTGCGGATACTCCGAGGCTCAACCCCCGCCGTTGGAATACCTACTCAAGGATCATGACACTGACACTGCGCCATGTTTTCCGCCACTAGCGCTCACAATAAGAGAGAGTTTTGCTGCCCCCGGAAATCGCCACCTGCGAGTGTAAAGGATCGTGGAATCGTCCTGCGATGGAACTGGAAAGATCCAATGAACAACAATATCACTTCCCATGCTTCCAAACGCAGCAGCCTGCTTCCAATCCGTCAATATTCTGATTATCCTCGGCCTTTCTCGGCCACTTCGCCCTTGCCAGACGCCTCCAACCCGCCCACTGCTTGGTCGTCGTCACTGCCCCCACGCCTGGCTCACCAATCTTGACAGCATCCGGGCCAACATCGGCCGGCGGGCCTTCAACAACCCGCGGCCGGGACCAGAGCTCCGTCTTGCGGTCTTGGGATGTTGCCTCTTTGGCGGGGAATGTATCGTAGGGGGGTGTTTTGCGCGCTCGAGCTTTGGGGTGATGCCGCGCCCCTAGCGGGGCCTACCGTCGAATTGTTTGGGTGAATCTTGAGAGTTAGCGCGGGCCCCGCTTATTGTTTTGAGAGCTGGGCAGCTGTGCTGATGTGGATGTCGAGTTGGGGTTTTGGAAAAGTTGTGAGTTTAATAACGCGTCCTGCTGTGGAGGAGGGATGTCGGCCGGAGTACCTGACCTCGCGGAAGGATCCTGAAGGACATGTATATGCCGTCATGACAGAAGCGGCCAATGGCAACATCGGTCATTACGGCACAAAGGTGGTGATGATTCCTTTAACATTGACTATTGTCTGGAACCGCCAACACCTCCAATCAATGTAGCAACCAAGTCGCCGTTGGCGCTGGGGTCTGTTGCCGATCATTGTCACGGTTCTTACAATTCCACTGTCTCATCCCTCCCGCCATCCAATCACACTGTTAGCCGCCTAGCTCCCGGCCACGGCCACCGTTGGTGGTTTCGGTTGATGGCGCTGGCCGAGTCCAGTCAGCCAGGGCCGCCGACCCCGATATCAAGCGACGGCCCGCCCTTTGTTTCATGGGACGAAACAGGGGTGTGTCCCGGCCAACTTGTGCGGCGCAGTTCCCGTGTTTCAAGGCTCAGATGACGCCGGCCGGCGCGAACATCTCGAGTCCGGTGCAACACTTGGCCCGGCCCAACCTGCTGCGCGATGGGTGCATGGCAAGCGGTTCCAAACGTTACTCAAGCAGCAACAGGTATTTGGTTCTCAGAGCTGGATGACAAAGTTCAAGAGGTCACTTTCCATTCTCGCTTGCTCCTCACCACAATACCTGTCTTCAATGCCTGAGTCGCAGGGCTCCATGCAGTTAGTGGTTGCACATAAAAGTAAAGTCCGGAAGGGATGAGACTAACGGGACTCCGTTTCGCGGAACAACAACAAGTCCTCGCTCACGCCTATGATGTCGATATGTCGATATTTCAGATCCCGCTCCTCATCCAAATCCCAAGCCACCTGGTGGAAAATGCCGCCATATGTATCCTTTTGCAAATTCGCGGATGCAGAAGATCTCCTCGACCTGCCAGGCCGGGAACAGACCAAGAACTCGGACGCGCTCGACCTCGTTTGTGATGCGGTTTGGCGAGCTGCGACCTTCGCCTCGGGTACCGCAGACATTGTAAAAGATCTGCAGCCGATAGATGGCGCGTTGAATCCGCCGTCGCTCAGTCGGGCTGAGCGGTTCCGCCTCAGGCGACGAGGCCAGCGCCGCCAGCGCCCAAACCGCATAGCGCTCCGTCAAGAACTCAACAACCTCGTGATGGAACCGCACCAACTCAAGAACTTCCTCCATCGCCAACCCGCCACATCCTCCCCTTCCTTCACAGCCGTCCACCTTTGTTCATAAGCATGTAGAAACTCCCAAAGCACGGGCACCTCGCGCGTCAGCTGGAACTCGTCCGTGCCTGAGAGATACGCCGCGTGGGTGTCGACGAGCAGGCCGTCGAGGGTCTGCGCGAGAAAGCCCCGCAGGATGCGCGGGCGGTCGGCGGCGTAGACGAGGGTGCGCAGGGTGGAGAAGGTGGACGCGTGGATGAGGATGAGGCGCTGGACTTCGATGGGGAAGCACTCGAGGGGCGAGAAGGGGGTGGGAGGGGGGGGCTGGGTAGGCTTGGGGTCCTGTGCCTGTGTCGGCGGTCGTTGGGGGTGTGGCGACGGGCGCGGGTGTGGTGATCGCAGCGGGTGTCATGGGACGGGTGACGGACGCGGGTGTGGTTTGAGCGGCGGTTTCTTGGGGCATTGACTGCTGCCGTATAATTACACAGCAGCGCGAGGCGGGCGGGTGCCATGGTTGCAAGCTTGCGGGGGTTTGGAATGACTGAAAGTTGAGACTGTTTGAAGTCCCTGGGTCGTGTTCACGCCGCAAGAAATATACCCTGATGCAAGCTGGCAAGTGACTCAACATGCGCGGCCTGAGTCGAGCCAACACAGCCAACAGCGATCAACGGGATAACTAACTAATAAGTTTGGAACCAACACACTGGAACTCAGCTCCACAAGCGGCCGCCTGGGTTGAAAATTGGCAAAAAGCTGTGTACGGAAGGCAATTTTTTGTGGGATTGGGATGCCTTTTGAGAGCGCCAAAGTTGATCTATCAAGAAGCTTAACTAGGTACTTCAATCAGGTTGGCGGTTGGTGGGGATCACAGATATTCCATGGTCCAGCTGATTCACTTCACCTGACAGGCAGCAGGCTATAGCATTGGACCTTCTGGCAAGTCTGCCGGCAATCAGTTCGCGTACACTGTGCGGAAGTATTCGTGGCATGGCCGAAGGGATGATGAGGTAACCGAAATGAACTCGGCGACTTGACGTGCTGAGAGTGTCGGTTCCGCATCTCACCCGATGACTCTAGATCGACCCTAAAAGAAATGAAATACGCAGTCGACTTTGTCTCGAGCCTTCCCTCGTACAATACTCATAAAGTATCAACTTTGGCTTACATCCGTGGCCCTCGACTTTGGAGTCTTGTCTTCCTCGCGCCTCACGTCCTGACCGACCGTTTCAACAGCAAACATTCCGTTGGCAAGGCCATGACTCAATACATCTCAATTCTTGCTGGGGTTTGGGACTCAGACGGGTCAGGCACCGCCCACCGTCTCACGCCTGCTCCAGCTTCCCGACTCCTTACAACGGGCCACCCGCTCACCCAAGTTTGCCTAGTATCAACAACAATTCTCGATTCCAAGTTGTTCCTTCTTTGCGGAACTATCGGCAACCTGGGGGTGATTGTGTGGCAATGCTCCCCAAGGTTGCGGTTGTCCGCGTGAAAGTGTTGTCAGCTTGGGGCATGTGTTCTCTGCAGCGTGTTGATTGTTTCGGTTGGGGAGGGGGAGAGCTGGGCAAGATGTAAAAATGCCAATTCTTGCGCGCGCCGCGCAACAAACTTGTTGATGGTGGCCTCATGCCCCTGCGCTGGATCCTAGCAGCTGTCGACCTGCCCCCGGTAATGGCGCCGAAATCGAGAACGTCAGGCCAATCAACCGCCTACGGTGAGAAATGAATCTGCGCAGCTCCCAACGACATCACAATCGCATGTGATTCCAGCTCGTGGTGGTTGGGTAGAGCCCGTGAAAATAGCGGTCACCGTCGTTTGCTCTGGGGTTGGCTGGCTGGGACTGTCTCTGGCTGGCGGCGTGCATGGGGGGAAGGGATGGCGTCGATGATACGATCTCGTTGCCAACTTGGGCGTCGGTTAACAGGAGCAGCGAAGTCGACGACTGCCGTTTCAGATGCTCCGTCGAAGCCAGCGTCAGCCCGAGCAGTGGAGCCAACCCTGCTGATGGGGCGGTGGGCCCTGATGAAGACTCTTGGTGGTGGAGTCCTCAGCCCCAGATTCAGTGGGGCGGGTTACCGAAAAGACGGACTTGCAGGTGAGCACAGACAATCCGTCACGTCTGGGACCAGGGGAGGGGCAAGGGGAGGGATGACAACTGCTTTGACAGCTTGGCAAGGTGTTGAAGGAAGCAGGAGGTGGCAGGGACAGGTCGGCGAGGTCTACGTGGGCTCATTTTGTTGGCATTTGGTGTTTCGAGGGCGAGGGCGAGGGCGAGGAGAACGAGTGGCGAGCTCGGGTGTTGTCTTGCAGAGCTCTTGCAGCTGTCGTACGAGTAAGTGAGCAGCCCAGTGCGCATCCCAGGCAGTTTGAGCTCTGTCGGGATGAATCTGAGCCATGATATTTCCAGTTTCGCCGGGCGCCGGGAAGAGGCCTGCACCCGATGCCGATGCCGAGTGGTGCTGGGGTGGGCAGCTCGCCACGAGGAGTGGCGTCGACTAGGGCGTCCAGGGAGGGCGTGGAGCTCATCACGCCAAGGGGCTGGCGCCAGCGGGTCAATGGCGCGGGCGGGGGGGGCATCTGGTGATTCGGATAGCGTCGATAGCGACAAGACCAACTGACGCTGGGGAGGTTGGGCTGACCACGGCTTGCCTCGATCGTGTTCGCGATGGATGATGGAGGAATGCGCGTCGGCCAAATTGGGAGATTTCCAGGCATTAGCCACGTGGACCCACACCGCCATGGCGTCTGTGCGCCAGGTCCACAGAGAGGTCAAAGCGCAGGGTTGCCCAATAGCCAGGCTGCCACTCCCACTCGCTAGCAGCAGGCATCGCCATCGCGCGCACTCCCAGATTTCGCACCAAACGTCGAGTTTCCCTCACCCTCGTCCGATGAGCCCGCGACTACTTAGCGCGTCGCAGAGAGCTCACACGGACACACTTGCGGTCCGGGCGTCGCCAGGGGGAACACGACCAGCGTGGCTTGGCAGATCGCCGTCCTCGACGTCTTACAGAACCTCTGCAGGGATTCAGCGTAGCTGCGGGGGGGCACGGACATAAGCCAACACCCTGTCGCCACTCTCTCCTCTCGCCTCTCGACACCGCGTCGTGGGCTTCGTGACAGGACGCACTACCCGCAGCAGCCGTCACGGATCGGCCAGCCACGCCGCAGGCCCTGGAAAAGGGGCGCTGACATCCCACGAACAACTTTCCGCGGTGGGCCAACGTTAGCGTGCCCAAGCGCGATCTGCTTGGGGGAGGGAGGGCTGGGAGCGTGGCGGATAACCCGGCACCCAGGCACCCGGGCTTCGACCGAGTGCTGCCGAGGGGACAGGAGAGTAGGAAAGGCATTGATGAGCGCCGATGATGCGCTGTCGTGGCGAGTTTGTTGTTGATATATTCTGCTCCAGGCTATCCCCTCACCGTCGAAGCATTCCACCCGCACCGATGCAACACTGCAGGTTTCGCCGCCACCAGCGCCACCCTCGCACGTGTTGCAGCTTCGGAAACGAACTTCGTCAAACGCCATGCAGCTACTGCGGCCAAGCTCGAGCTAGGGCCACCCACCACAAACCACAACACCGCGTGCGCGAGAATGAGTCGGAACAGCCCCGAAGCTTCTTGTGTGCGCGTCCGCTACAGAGAGGAGGGAGGAAAACCTGGTTCGGCATGGGCCGTGGCAAAAACAGCCACCCCTGCCGACACGTTTTCTTCGCTGCAGTGCAACGCACCTCCTACTCCTTTCGCTCCTTTCGGCAGACCGACGGCTTACATAGTCCACACCAAGGTGAGAGCCGAACGCGTCCGAGGCAAGAGCCTGCTCGGTAATTACCACAGAATGAAGACATCGACTATATACACCAGCGTGCCTAGACGAGACCAGATCTGGCTGCCCTCGAGAAATGAGTCGTCCATGCTCCCGGCCCCGACTGCCATCGCGCTCGTGCTGGATCCCCTGATCGAAATGCAACCCTGAACTTGGAAGGCGTTCGGCTCCGGCCAATCGTCGCCACGACCCAATCCACCACTGCCCTCAAAAGGGAATTGATGCTCAAAACGGCTTAAACAGGTGGACATTTTCTCAGTTGCGGACAAGTGGAGCGTCAGACAGCTGAGCACAGCCCAGGATCCTCCCCCTCCCGCACGGGCCTCGACTCTTCTCATTGTGTGCTATCCCCGACTTTCGTCTGGTCTCGGCCCCGACGCGCTGCGTCGCTGCTGTCTCAGCTGGCCCCCACTTCCCCCATGACCGTGACGCCTGTGGCGGCGTGGGCCGACCTGCGACGACGGCAAGGGACTGTCTGCACAGAAGTCCCAAAGGAACGCGCTGGATAGCGCCACCTGCATCATGGATCCAGGGCCCAGGAGGGGGCCAGGAGGGGACGCCAGGGGAATCGCTCACCATCCCGGGCGCATGGGCGACCCCGCTTGTCAAAGCGACGCCCAAGACATTGCAATGCCTTGAAGCGGAGCCGTGAGCTGCCTGTCAACGGATCGGGGGCTGCCTTCGCTGCCCAAAGTTCCCTTCTGGGATGCCGGCTGGCGGGTCACTCCCAAATCGCCAGAGCGGAGTCTGGTCCATATATATCCCTTGTCTTCCCCAGCTTTTCCACCTGGCCCATGTTTGGTTCCCGCGATCTCCACGACTCCGCTCCCGCCCGTAAGAGGGCGTAACCGTGCCGACATACCACGTCGCCGGCCTGACCTGCCTGGGAGTGTGTGCGGTCTGCCCACCACAGCCGTCGTCGTGGACGGCTCCTGAGTTGAACTCCCCTGGGAACAGGGCCCCGAACCGCATGTCCACCACAGCCGCCAACACCACCAACATCACATCAACATGAGGTCCGCGCCCCCGGAGGTCGTGGCGACATGGCCGAAGCCCAACTACGTCAACCCCGAATATCGGGGCCCCGATCTCATCATCGCCGGGCTGGTTACCCTGGTGTTCGCCATAATCTCCCTCGTGCTGCGCATGTACGTCCGGTTCCGGATCATGCGCAAGACCGACTGGGATGACTGGTTCATGGTGGTCGCTACGGTAAGTCGACCGCCAGCTCTGTTTTCTGGCGGGGGATACTAACTCATTTCCGCGTCGTCCAGGTCTTCTCCCTCGCGGCCACCATCAGCATCGTCCTGGGGTTTGGTGTCTACGGCTGGAAGTACCACGTCTGGGATTTGACCCTGGAGAAGCTCATCCAGGGCCGCAAGGCCTCCATGTCGACCCAGGCTTTCTTCATCCCTGCCACCATGTTTACCAAGGTTTCCATTCTGCTCAGCTACCTGCGCCTAGCGCCGCTTAACTCGTGGTTCCGTCGCCTGTCGCGTACGTCCTTCCCAGCTCCCCCTCCCCTAATGAATGAAACACACCTGACTAACACCCCCACCCAGTCGGCGCCCCCTGGGTCATCGGCTCGGCCACCATCGCCTTCTGGGTTGTCCTCTTCACCGAGTGCAAGTCCGTCATCCCCCTCTCCCCCCTGTTAACAACCCCACCCCCTAACCCCTAACCCCTTCCTCAGACCCGTCTCCTCCTACTGGAACCTCCGCCGCACGGCCCAAGACTGCCTCGACGAGACGCCCATCCTCTTCTCGTACGCCATCTCGACCGTCATCTTCGATTTCTTCGTCTGGGCCCTGCCCCTCCCGACAATCTACCGCGCCAACCTCCCCTTACACCAGCGCCTCGCGCTCATCGCGCTTTTCTCCGTCGGTCTGTTCGTCGTCGTCGCGGCTGGCATCCGCATCTACTACCTCGACATTGTCCTGCGCAAGACGTACGACGTCACCTGGGAGGGCTCGCATCTCTGGTCGTGGGTGGCGGTGGAGGCGAACCTGGGGATTATTTGCGGGTGCGTGCCGTGGTTGAAGTCGTTGTTGAAGAAGTGGAGGGGGAAGAAGAACGGGACGGGCTCCGGGGGGAGTGGTGCGAGCGGGAGCGGGAGGAATAGGCAGGAGGGGGGTGTGCAGACGATTGGGTCGGGCGGACCGGTGTTTAGGATGGATGGGTTGAAGAAGGGGAGTGTGAGTGCCGGGGGGAGGGAGAAGGGGAAGTATATAGATTTGGAGAGCTGTTATGATCCGAGCGATCCGGACACACGACCTGCTTCCGAGCCTGGGGAGAGGCCGGGTTAAGGGGATTGGGGATGGGGGGATGACGCGCGGAGTGAAAGGGGAGTTGGGGGTAAGGTGGGAGTTGGGTAATTTTCGGGTGCATGGGGGGGGCTTTAATGATGTTGATGGTTGTTTTATGTAATGATACCAGGAGAAGATACCTATACCAGTGGCCGCCTAGTGACTGGGTCACTTGCTTTCAATGCTATACTTATTATTACATAGTTACATGCTCTCTCTTCACTTTGGGGGCGGCGTGGGTAGAAGTGGGTAGATGCAGAATCCTGGGTGCGATCCTCCCCGATTCACTATATGTTGCCGCTCTCCTCAATCTCCCTGGCGCCTTCTCTAGCAGCCTTCCCAAGGTCCCCACCGTCCCGACCTCTAATCACCATGAGCAGACGTCCCATACCAGCGCTGCCACGAGCTCTTGCTCGGCTCCGCCCTGTCAGGATCATCGACACTCTCGCCGCCCAGAC
>MU855590.1:0-40548 GCA_033296695.1 Staphylotrichum tortipilum | reverse complement strand
TCAGCCAATGCCTCCCCTTCATACCCCCCCTCACCCTCCCCCCTTTTCCTCAATACAAAAAACCTCGTCGTATTATCCTCCCGATCCTCCACACACCTCGCAAGCACATCCAACCCGGCCGCCTTGCCCGCCCACTCGCTGGCAATCGCCGCGCTGGCCCCCTCCCCGTCCGCAGCAGCCAGCTCGGCCGCGCGGCTCGTTGAGCTGACGTCCACCAGCTCCGCGCGGGGGAGATACCGCCGCAGGAACGCACCGCTCTGCCCAAACCCCTGCGGGTGCGAGAACACGCGCGCGACGTGGGAGAGGTCGCCCAGGGGGACGCCCTTGCGGGTACCGTCGTCTCCGTCGCCCCCGGCGGGAGAGGGGGGAAAACGGCCGAGCAGGAAATGGTGCACGTCAAGGTAGACCTCGCCGCAGACGACAATGTCGGGGTACTCGGCGGCGCGGTCGGCGAGGCAGTCGAGGGTGAAGGTGACGGCGCCGTGGGTGGAGTTTTCAAAGGGCACGACGCCATAGGGGCTGGGGCCGGATTGCACGCGGTCAAAGACCTCTGGGTGAAGGGTGAGTTTCGGGATGCTGGGTGTGAAAAGGGGGAGAGTAAAAATTTACCCACCCTTGATGGTCACCGTCGGCTCGAGCTGCCATTTGGGGTCGGGAAAGGCAATCTTGGTGGCCTGCGCAGTGGGGTTAGTAAAAAGTCGGACTCGTATCTCACCTCACACCTCCTGGACGGGTTCATGAGATGCCTCGTACCTGGTTTGAGTAGGAGTTGAACGGGCCGAGGAAGGCGATGGTTGTGCTGGCCTTGTCGTCGCCCTCGGGGGCAGTTGAGGTCGCCATCTCGACGAGGGGTAGCAGAACTTGGAGACGTCACAGCGTGGCCACTCAATTGGTTGACTTGGGTCAGGAGAGGCCAGGAGAGGTCAGGGAGGGGTTGACATGCTCAATTGAAGGTAAAGTTGAGAGATGGCGCGAGGTCCCGCCTGATCGACGATTATCTCCCGTTTCCATTGCTGCATCTCTGCTTAGCACTGCGGATCCTCCACCGCTCAAAAGTGAGCCCCACGACCCCGCTATAGTGGCCGAACTCGGCCCTATCGCCCCCCAAACAGCTCGACAGTTCGACCCCCCCAGTTCCCCTTTTTCACCACCACAGCTCTGCACTCGCTCGCGCAATTCACGTTGCTGAGAACATCATCATCATGGAAACGAGTGTTGGGTCCGCACGCAACTAGCTATCTAATGATCCTCCCAGATTCGATAGTAAAGACCGGACGGACACCACATGGCTCGGACTGAGAGGGAAGTCCGCGTAACCAGGACCACTACGAGCCCGACCAGCCGTGTCCCAAGCATGTAAATCAATCTGGCCGATTGATGCCCTGCAATGAAACTTGTCTTTTTGTCCTTGTCCGACTTCCCGATCCTACTGGCAAACTTCCTGCTGCCGTGGTCAGCCACCATGATTTGTATTGGGTCAGGAGCTCGAGGAACACATACCTTTATCGCCGTCTAAACTCAAGAAGCCGTCATCACAGAGCGAAGCGGGCTGGGACGTGCCACCTGGTGGTCGTGGCTGGGGCCTGCCGAGAAGCCCTTAATCAGCCGCCGCTGAGCTGGCGGGAGCTTCCCGGGGCTCCGCGGCACGGCGGCCGCCGGGTCGGCATGCTGTGTCGTCGGCTCGGACGTGATGGCTTCGGTTGCTCGTCCCTCGTGGTCAGCGAGGGAATCAAACTGTCAATCGTCGTAGTAGTCATCATCGTCGTCCACTTCGGCTAACTGCTCGAAGTTGACCTTGTACCGGAGGATGCCACCAATACCGCCGAAGCCCTTGACGAACTGGTTGCCCTCAGTCGACCGGTCCGACACGAACTCGAGCGTCGTGCCGAAATCCTTGTAGTGCTCGGCGATCCACTCGAGAAACGGCTCCTGCAGCACCACCTCCATCTCCTGGCCCGTCTCCTTGTCCATGAACTTGTCGCGGTTTCCCGTCTCTTGCTGCTTGGTCGTGTGCAGGATGATTTCGCCGCCGTTGTTGTCCTTGAGGGTCCAGCGGTTCACCTCGAGGTTCTCAAACACAATGAGCGTCTCGACGGCGCCCAGCTCCAGCGCCTTGAGCGTGTCCTCAATGCCGTAGCAGACGCGGCCCGTGTCCTGGCTGATCTCCTCAAAGTACTTGCCGATGAGCTTCTTCTCCTGGATAAACTTGACGTTGCCGAGAGTCTCGGATGACAGCTCGATGGCCTGGTTGAAACCGTTCTCGCCGCCGTATGACACGTCCACCACCTTGATAACCTTGGTCTGCAGACGGCCGTCGAACATGTCGGAGGCGTTCAGGTCGTTCTTGAAGTCGGCCGAGCCGGCCAGCACGATGCCGCCGACGTTGACCTTGTCGTTGGTGATAAAGTTCTGCACGGCCAGCTCGGCCACCTTGCGGACGTAGTTGTGGCGCTTCTCCTCTCTCAGACGGGCGAAACGCAGGGCCGACTGACCACCACGACCGTGCTTCTTGGGGAGATCGACGCTGAACTTCTGGACCACGTCGCGCGTGTTGCCGCTGAGGGTGCCGAACAGGGCGCCGTTGCCATCCATGACAATAAATCCGAACTTCTGGTCCGACTCGAGCAGCTCCGAGAGGGCCTCGGTGTGGAATTTGTTGTCGCAGAGGTACAGTGAGGTGTTGATGGGCTTGAAGGGCTCGAAGTCGATGTTGACCTTGCGTTCCTTGCCTTCCGAGGTCAAGATTTCACCGCAGTAGACGACGAGGCCGTTGGGGGGGACCTTATTGTACAGCTTGAGGCGCTGCTGGGTCGAGGTAATGGCCGACAGGACCGACTGACGGTTGACACGAGACTTGATGTTGGAGGCAGTGCCCTATTCGAGGGTTGTCAGAACCACTGTGTCGGACTGCCAGTCTGTGCTGCAGCAAGATGCCAAAAACGTACGTATTCTTCAGCCAACATCTTTGCCGCGCGAGAGACCTGGTCCTTGGGCGCTGGGCGGTGCTGTTAGCATCGATGTGCAGGATTGGGCCGGGTGCCAGGGGCCGGGGCGAGCAGAGCTCGAGGCGGGCTTGCTCGGTCGTGTCGGGATGCTGGGGGGTGGACATACGAATGATCAGGGAAATCATGCTAGTGCCATTTCCGCGAGCAGCCTCAAGGCTCTTGATGAGCTTCTTCACCTTCCAGATCTCGATCTGCAGGCGGTGGTGTCAGCACGCGCTCGCGCAAGCGGGAGACAGGGGAGCCAGGTCGTGGGTGCTCACGTTCTTCTCCGCCTCGCTGGCGTTGGGGTCGCTCATGGTGAAGGATTGGGGTGGGGAAAAGCTGAATCAAAAGAAAGTAAACCTCGCCAAACTCGACCTCAAGAAGACGTGAGTTTTTTGCGGTGTTTGTGGATTTTGGGCGGGCGATGTCCAGGACCCGGGAATTCTTGAATTTGTTGGTGGGGTTGGACCTGAGAGGGGTTTCGAGGTTGTAAAGCCTTTTATGGTTTGGGGCAAAGTGGCACGTTAGGCCCCACATGCTGCCTGCGGCGAGTCACCATTGGCCATCCCGGCATCCCAGCTCGTTCCCACAGCCACTGGGCCACTGGACCCCGCCAAAGGAGGCCTGTTGGCCCGCCTGCCTGTTGTTGCAGGGGCAAGGCGGGCGAACTTTCTTTGTGGGGCGGCGGGGGGGCAGCAACAAACAAGGACCAGTTCCAGCTCCAGTTCCGATCACAAACACGGCCCAGACACTTTTCCACACAGTGGGATTCCGTAGAGCTGCGATGGTTGTGCCTGAGAAGATTCATAGGGGATTAGGAAGCCCAAAAACACCCATCGATTAACCGAATTCTCAGGCCATGATCCCAGCATGCGAGCACAAGTCCCAAGGCGTTGTTTCACGCCAAGCAAACCCCAGCTCGTCGGACAGAGGGGCATGGTGCTGCTGGACACCGTGGGCTGAGTGAATGTGGGGCAGCCTGCGGTGACTAGGGAGCTGCCGATGCCCAAATGCAGCGATCCTCGAACATCAAGAAGCTCAACCAATTGATCTTCCTCGAAGCCCGTCGAGTCGACCTCGGCCTCGACAACCACCTCCACCCCACTACAGTGGGAACACCGGCTTGCTCAAGAAACTGCCACAATGTCCAGCTCCGTGCCCCTTCAAGTCGCCGAGACCGTCCAGACCGCCCACCTCCAGCGCAACCCCTCTCCGCGCCACGATGTGAACCCCTCCACGGCAGCGTCCAAACGGGAACCCATCCGCCTGGAGCCCGTTGTCCCCGGCAATTTAGAAGATGACGACGAAGAGGAGGAGGAGGAGGAGGAGGAGGATTCCGAAGAGGAAGAAGAAGACTCCGGCGAAGAAGAAGAGGCAGAGGCCCTGGAACTCGAACTCGAAGATGACGAGGAGGACGAGACCGAGACCGAAGACGAGTCGCTCTACCGCTCGCGCGTCCGGCCCAGCCCGCGCCGCCACCACCTCCCGCCCATGCCCGACCTGCGCTTCCAGCAGAGCTACCTGTCGAGCATACGCAATGCCGACACCTGGTGGAAGGTCGCCTGGATTACCGTGCGGGATCAGGTAGGGACTAGTCCCCCCATATATCCGTCTCTCTGCAAGGCGAGCGGGCAGAGCAGAGGGAGGAGAAGGGGGGAGATGAGCTAACAAGGTTTGCCAGGTCATGATGCCGTTCATGCAGGGCATCGTCTACAACCTGGCCATCTTCGGCTGGCGGCACTGGAATCGCAACGCGCGGATCCACGGGTCGAGCGTCGGCGCCCGGCTCAGGCGGTGGTGGTATGGCATGCGAGGGTGGCCGATACCGCCCGAGAGGAAGGTTGACATGCACCGGAAGGCGTGGTAACATGCCCTCGAGGCGCGCGCGGGTCTCATACTTGCGATGCCAGCTTCGTTGACCTAACTACCAGGCTATTTCTGGGCTGCAAAATAGAGACCATTTTCTTCTCAGCAAATACGGACCAAGCCTCTGCGGACACATCATCCCTGAATTCTGCTTTTCCCACTCTTGTAATCGTCGCCCAGAAGCCTCCCTGTCTCGGAACCCCGTGAGACAGGCCAACTGAATAGCACACCGGCCGACTCCATTCCTTCATGTATCGCCATGCTGCACCCACAACTCCCGTCTCATAACTCAGTCATAATAAACCGGAGACACCCCCTTTTCTCAAACGACCCTCAATCCGTCGACTTAACCCCAACAGCCGCCGGCGCGGACCTGGTGACCTCCGGGCTGCCCCTAAAAGCCAGAGACGTCCGAGGCTCGCTCGACGGCGTCTGCGGCGCGTTCTCCTCCTCCGCCGCACCCGCGTCCGTCATGGACAGGTCCACGTCCACCCCAAGCTTCTTAGTCGGCTCAACCAGCCCCGTAGCATCCGCGCTCGCCTGGCTGTCAGCGAGGGGGGCGACCGGTTTCGTCGCGACGGCAATCACCTCCGCGGCGGGCGGCTCGGACTCCACGACGAGGGGCTCGGCATCGGTGGTCGTCTCCTCGTCGTCGCTCATGACCACGTTCCGGTGCGCCGAGCGCGGGTGTTTGTGGCGTTCGACCTCGACCGGCGGGCCGGGAATCTGCCGCACCCTGCTGTTCTCGTCGAACGAGACGCGGATTGGGAACTTGAAGATGAAGCTCCGGTTCGAGACGTTGTCGAGGTCCTCGTCCATCATGCCCTCCTCCTCGTC
Organism: Staphylotrichum tortipilum; assembly: GCA_033296695.1. Taxonomy (NCBI): domain Eukaryota; kingdom Fungi; phylum Ascomycota; class Sordariomycetes; order Sordariales; family Chaetomiaceae; genus Staphylotrichum; species Staphylotrichum tortipilum. Next base: position 34,858 of record MU855590.1, on the reverse strand, counting down.
GAACTCTTCCTCGTCCTCGTCATCCTCGTCGGGCACGTGCTCGTCCTCCTCGTCGTCGCCAAAGTCGGGCTCGCTGTCCGACTCCTCCGACTCGTACTCCTCGCTCTTGCGCTTCTTGCTCGCCCAGCCGTTCATGCCGTGGTTAGCGGCCGCGGACCGCTGCGGGCGCCCCGACCGCGTGGTGGTGGCCGTCTTGGCGGCGACGGCGGTGTTCTTCATCTCGGCGTCCTCGCCGGCGTCGCCCTGCACGCTGGCCGACGCGCTCTTGCCCCCGTTGCTCGCGCTCTCAGCGTTCAGCCGGGCCGGCGCCCTGACCTGCCGTCCGCTGGCCGTCGTCTGGGGCCCCGCGGGCTCCGCCGGCGTGTGGTGCCGCGTGTTGCGCGTCGAGCGGCGGTTGGTCGAGTCCGAGTAGAAGTCGGCCTCGTCGTCCGAGTACGTGTACTTCATGCGCTTCCCCCGCGTGCGGCCCTCGTAGAGAGAGAAGCCGGGCTCGGGCCTGCGAAACTGCTCCTTGCGCATCTGACGGTACTCGCGCCGCCGCCGCTTCTCCTCGGTCGCCTCAAATCGCGGGATGCTGTTTAGGATCCGTTTGGCAAAGGTCTTTGCCTTCGGGCCGCGGTCCACGGTCTCGAGCTTGTTGCTAAGCGCCCGGAGATCCTCGATCGAGCCGGCCACGCTCCACCATGTCCTCTGGATGCCGGCAGGGTTGCTTTCCCTGTAGACACGGAAGGAGGTGTCGTCGTTGCCCTCGATCAGGAAGTATCGCCGCTTGTCGCCATCGCCGCCCCAGGGCTGCACGCTCAGGGGGATGTTGAGGTCCTCGTCATGCCGGTTCTTGTATGACTGGGCGACGAGGGTCCTGACCGCGTCGGAAGAGGAAAGCGTCCACTGCACGAGGGTGCGCAGCAGGGTGAGCTAAACGGACGGGGATTTTGTTAGCAGTCGACCTCTTAGAATCCCGCTGCTGCAGGCACCGGGACCAGGCACGCGACCCTCCGCAAAGGATCTTGAGGTCTACGGGGATAGAACGTACCCGTTGCACCGGCGTCATCAAGGCAAAGGTTGCCTGCCCCGCGACTGGGTTCTGGCTGTCCCAGTCCTTCGCCCAATGCCCTTTGTGCGTTTGCACAGCCTCCTCGAGGGCGCGGTTGTAGTGTCCGGGCCTGTAAATCGCACCAGAGTCAACGGTCTGAAGCCATGATTATCCTGTTTCCCCTTTCCGGCGGGACGGGCACGCACTTGACATCCTGCTTGCGGTTGAGCAGGAGGCTGAGGAGCGCGCAGAGGAAGTTCTCGACGCGCTCGCCGGGGACCGAATCGACAACGTCGCGCTCGAGCTCCTGGGGACCGAAATTCGCTAAACTCTTGGGAAAGGCCTCGGTGAAACGCGCGCGGAACATGACAATGAACTGGGCAGAGGAAAAATGTTAGCCACGGGCAGCTCGGGGCCCCATCAAACGGCGGGCGCGATTTCTCGCGTCGCCACGCGGCGACGACGCGAATGATGGCGTCAACACGTACAGCAATGTCGGGGTTATCAGCCAGGACATATTCGTGCGGCGGCGAGGGCTCCCGCTTGGGTCGGGGCGGCGTCTTCTCCTTGGGCTCGAGGGCCGGGTTGCGGTCGACCTTGTGGAAGAACTTGAGGATGCCTTGGCGCTCCTCCAATTGGATGTCGGACTCATCCTCAGAGGGCGGCTCCGAGAGAGAAGACACGGAAGAAAGCTCGGAAGATTCGTCGTCGGCCATTTTGGCGTCGTGGACACGACTTCTGGTCGATGGCGGGATCGTGGGTGTTGCGGGTTCTGGCACTAAGTAGGTAGGGAAGTGGAGGAAGGCGAGGTGAGGAGCACTTTAGGTTGACGGAGAGAGATCGGCTGCAAGAAATTACGTACCCAGCCGCTCGACAACAGCCTAGGGTTCTCCCAGCTTACCAACTCGAACTCAGGGAACTTGATAGGTTGAAACAATAGGTACAATACACTTGGGCACGCCGCCGGCATCCTACTTCTGGCCGTAAGGCTGCCACTACTTGTGCGAGAGCGCACCTGGACCCCGTCCAACTGTTCTTCCTGTTGCTTCTGCTGCCTTCGAGCAATGCGGCGCCCCAGAGTCCACCCCAACCTGTTGTTGCCACCCATCCATGTTTGCCAACATTCATCACGTTGCGCCGCCATGCCTGTGCCAACACCCCCCAAATTCCAGCAAAACCATCACAGAAAGCACCCAGTTGTGAGCAAGTCAGTGAACACCAACCGGCTGGCCCATCTCTCTTGACTCAAAGAGCAGCTCTCATCAGTCCTGGCACGTTTAGTTGAGGATGTGGCCGTCCACGCTTGGTGTGTTGATTTGTTGGCTGGCGGCGAGGTGGGACAGCGGCGCCCGACTCTGGGCGGCTGGGGTTGGCAAAATCTGTCTCGTGTGGTGAAGCCCGTAAATTGGCCCCCGCTTCGCATCCAGCCCCGGCGCATGGTGTTGCGACCCCAACCAAGCAATGTCCCTAACCCACGGGGTTGTCCACGCAGATGAGGCGCAGAGGCAGCGCCTCGCAGGGCCAGGCACGGTTTTGGCGCGTAGCCGACCCCCCCATCGTTGATTTTGAGCGCGCCCGCTCGGACTGGGAGAGTAGAGCAGGGAAGACGCAGTCTCCACCACCCCAAGCCGCGCGCCTTCTCGCGTCTCTCTGCTCGTTTTCAGCCATAACCAAATCCACGAGGAGCGCAATGACATGACACTTGTCATGATGCCAAAAATGCAAGCGCGCGAACGCGAGGCTGCAGCCATCAGGCCCTCCAAACCAGCAACGCCGCATCACAGCCAGACCGGAGACGCGAGATGATTCTTTCCAAGACGGATTGCACTCGCAGAGGGCCTTGCGCTGTTTGCAGAATCATCCGGATGGATGGTTGGCTGTTTGAAGCCCCCCTCAGTTGGGGAAGCGATGCACCCTCAATCGCTCCATCAACCATGGGCGCGCGGCCCAGGTCTTGCTTTCAACCGGGTCCGCACAACAAAACTATGAGCCATGCCGGTCCCAAAGTCATGCGAAACCTGGCGACAGCGAAGAAAAGCTCTCCGACAGGCAAGAGATAGCGTCATCTCATGAGCATCGAATTTTCATGTCTACGCGTCGTTAGCAAAGGTCCAGCTCGCGAGACACTATCACCAAAGTAATGCGAACCATACACACCAACTGGATTGCCATGGGTGGCCACATGGTCATGGCCGCTATCGCGTGGACTGAAATGACCATTCTGTGAGGTTGGAGTGAGGTTGGGGAAGCGCCCGACCGTCAGTGGTTGCGCTTTTCGGGCGGTTGGTCGAGTGCACCGTGTGGATTCCTGTGGATGCCAGCTTTAGCCACTGTGCGTGTGCCGAAACTTGCGAAGCAGCTGTGAAGAGAACCAAACGCTCTGGCTCGAATCTCCAGCAGAATCTGTAGGGGCACAAATGCATAGGTCAAGCACTCGAACTCCCAGATACCATAAAGTCCGGCATAGAGAGACTTCGAGGTGATGGAATGTGTGTTTGAAAAGTATTTGCAGAAGAGACCCTTGCAAGGGTCTCAAGTGCAAGAAAGGTGGGGCGGATAATTATGTCAGCTTTCGACAGGGGTCTGTGTCCAAGGCTGGGCAACAGCCACACCCACTCCTCTCCCCGCGTTAGGGCAGCCCCAGCGCCACGCCAATCAGGTGTGGCTGCTGCAATCCACACAGAAATTTGAAAAATATCGCTTCACCCATTTGGAGCTTTCCGTGTGTCGCAACCTCAAACCCTCCTTCAACCACCAGGTCAACCCGTCACTTCCACATTTTCAAGGTAGGAAGGGCAAGATGGGTCGCGTCGTAAGTGATCCCCCGTTGTTCCAATTTCCGAATGCCTCGACCCGACTTGATCCAGCACCGAAACCGCGATTCCACTACCGAGCGACGGATTCAGACGGCAGAGAGCATGATCGCGAGCATGGCTTGGGCGGCGGAGACGACGGTGCTGACGATTGCCTCTTTTTCGCATCCAGATCCGCAACCAGCGTAAGGGCCGCGGCAGCATCTTCACTGCCAACACCCGCCTGCGGAAGGCTCCCGCGAAGTTCCGCTCTCTCGACTACGCTGAGCGCCATGGCTACATTCGTGGCATCGTGAAGGAGATCATCCACGACCCTGGTCGTGGTGCGCCCCTCGCCCGCGTTGTCTTCAACTCGCCCTACAAGTTCAAGAAGGTCTCGGAGACCTTCATTGCCAACGAGGGCATGTACACCGGCCAGTTCATCTACGCCGGCAAGAACGCCGCCCTGACCGTCGGCAACGTCCTGCCCCTCGCCTCCGTCCCTGAGGGTACCGTCGTTTCGAACGTCGAGGAGAAGGTTGGCGACCGCGGTGCTCTCGGCCGCACCTCCGGCAACTACATCACCGTTGTCGGCCACAACCCCGATGAGGGCAAGACCCGCATCAAGCTCCCCTCGGGCGCCAAGAAGGTTGTCAGCAGCGACGCTCGCGGCATGATCGGTATCGTTGCCGGTGGTGGCAGGACAGACAAGCCCCTCCTGAGTACGTCTCCGCGCGATTGAGCCCTGGATCCGTGTGCAGAATCTGGGCGGGGGAAGATTTAGTTGCTAACAGACGATTACAGAGGCCTCGCGTGCCAAGCATAAGTTCGCCGTCAAGCGCAACCGCTGGCCCAAGACTCGTGGTGTTGCCATGAACCCGGTTGACCATCCCCACGGTGGTGTAAGTCATTACGGAGACGACGGTCTTGGTTGTGGGCAAGTTGCATTTCTGACACAGCGCTACAGGGTAACCACCAACATATCGGTAAGGCGTCGACTATCTCGAGGTACGCCGCCCAGGGTCAGAAGGCGGGTCTCATCGCTGCCAGGCGGACGGGTCTGCTGCGTGGTACCCAGAAGACGAAGGAGTAAAGGCTTTCATGGTTCTACATCTGGGCAAGGGGTTCATCGGATTGCATTGGTCTTTCGCTGCTTTGTAGTTACGGGACTGCGAAGGCGGACACGAGGCTTGCTCATTACTGCAAGAATTATGGCCGTGAATGAATAAGGATTCCCAAGCGCGGTCAGGGCGAGGCATGCTTAAGGGGCACATACGCCCGAGGATACAGCAGGAGGGCGCAAGGGGGGAAGCCGGCGGGCGGGCCATGCAGTCAGGGAATACTCTTGGGAATCGAGCAGCACGCACTCCTCGCTTCGGGGCAACATGCGCGAGGAAGCCTAATCGAGCCGTGACCGCGTGGGATGCACTCACTCTTGATGCTCGGCATGGGTGGCATGACAGGCAGAGAGTAATACAAGCGATGGATGGCATGTATGGCATGAGCGAGCAGCCCACGCCGAGGAAGCCCCCGTCCTTCTGACGTCAACAAACAGCTCGGAGTGGACTGGTAAGGAGGACTTCGAGGGGGGGACGCCGCCCGTCCTCGTCTTCCCCGCGACGCCTTTCGCGACAACCACCTCGACCCGCTCGCAGCAGCCTGCGGCCGTGATCAGCATGTTCCGACCAAGTTCGGCGACATTGCTGAGGGCCGGCATCTGTGCCAAGCCCCCCCTCCTCTCGGGGCTGTCCAGGGCGCTTTTCCCTAAAGGGGAGCTCGCCGATGGCGGCGTTAGGAGCTCGCCAGCGGCGGTGAACCCCACCAATCCCCCAATTGGCGCCATTTCGCTGCCCCGCCTCTCCCTAACTTTAAGCTCTTGGGCTGCCGCTTCACTGAGGGGCAGAACCAGAACCACAACAAAACCTTCCCACCGCAACTCGCCCCCTAGCAACCGTCGGCTCATCAACATGGCGTCCAAGGATTTCAGGCTGCTCTGCCTGGAGAACCCCCTCCTCGGTACGTAGTTGAGGCTCTGCTTCTAATTGAGTGGCCGTTATTGTGTTTTGCTCTGTTGTATTCCTGTGTTCCGTTCCCCCGCGCATCGGACTTGACCCCTCCTTTTTGCGAAAAAAATGTCGGTCTCCGAAGGGATTGCGCTGCTGACACTCGAGACCCCTGCCCAGACATTCAGGCCGTCGGCAATGAGGCCCTGCTCGAGAAGTACGGCCTCAAGGCCAACGATGCCATCCTGGCCGAGGAGAAGCACCAGCCCATCTACGAGGACCTCCTCAACAACTACGAGGCCAAGTTGATCGCCGGTGGTGCTGCCCAGAACACAGCCCGCGGTGCCCAGTACATCCTGCCCCCCAACAGCGTCGTCTACCTGGGCGGCGCCGGCGACGATAAGTATGCCGCCATCCTCCGCGACGCTTGCAAGCAGGCTGGCCTGCGCGTCGAGTACCGCGTCGACCCCAAGATCGCTACTGGCCGCTGCGGTGTGGTCATCACCGGCCACAACCGCAGCATGTGCACCGAGCTGGGCGCTGCCAACCACTACGACCTGGAGCATCTGAAGCGCCCTGATATCTGGTCTCTGGTTGAGAACGCCGAGGCCTACTATGTGGGCGGCTATCACTTCACTGGTGCGCCTCCTCCATGCAGCCCTGTCAGAACTGCCGTCGCTAACAACCCCATCCAGTCTGCCCCCCGGCCATCATGGAGCTTGCCCAGCAGGCCGCCAAGGACAACAAGCCCTTCATCCTATCCCTCTCTGCCCCCTTCATATGCCAGTTCTTCAAGGAGCCTGTTGATGCTTCGGCCCCCTACTGGGACTACGTGATCGGCAACGAGACCGAGGCCGAGGCCTACGCCGACTCGCACGGCCTGGGCACCAAGGACGTCAAGGAGATTGCCAAGGCGCTGGCGAACCTGCCCAAGAAGAACACCCAGCGCAAGCGCGTCGCCGTCATCACCCAGGGCACCCTGCCGACCGTCGTCGCCATCCAGGGCGAGGACGAGGTCAAGGAGTATCCCGTGCATGCCATTGCCAAGGAGCTCATCAACGACACCAACGGCGCCGGTGACGCCTTTGCCGGTGGCTTCTGCGCCGGCATCGTCGACGGCCGCCCACTGGCCGAGGCTATCGACCAGGGCCAGTGGCTCGCTCGCCTCAGCATCCAGGAGCTTGGTCCTTCGTAAGTTTTCACCACCATCAGTTTTCTATTCTCCGTCCTTTGGGTCCTATAAAGCAACGGCTGCTAATTAACCCCCCTCGAACAGGTACCCCTTCCCCAAGCAGACCTACACCCCCTCGCAGTAAGCGGCCGAGGGAAGAAGTGGTGAGGCACACAGTACATGAGCAAAAGAGCCCGACACGCAAATTCTTTCCCACGTCATCATCATATTCAGACAGCGGAAGTTCCACCTTCCTATTTTGCAGCACGACCGGCGTTGACAGGCAGGAAAGGAGGCATTAGGGAAAACGATACAGGGTAGATACGGTTTCAACAACGGGCGATACAAGGGCCAGCGGCGGTCCGTCTCAATCTGAATTCATGAATCTAAAATTCTTTGGATGACACGCTTTTTCTCCGTTCCTCCTCCTCCGCCTGGTTTCTTGATATCGTATGTTGGCAAATGTCTTTAGTCCTCCCGTTCCTGCAAGGACGCTGGTGGGATTTTCCCGGTCGAGGGACACAAGGGACAAGGGAAGGTATGCGCTCCATTCATTACCACCGCAGCCCAACTGAACTGCCCCAGACCCGCCGAATCCAAACCCCCCATTTGACTCTCCCCACAACATCCATCCCCCCACCACACCGACCGACCGACTGAGTGACTACATCGTGAACGGGATGAGCAAAACGCCGAGGGAGTTGTCCCGGCAGCACGCAACAAGGGCAGCAGAACTCGGAGACGCTGGGACAAACGGGGAACACACTCCACTCCGGCCACCGCCCACGCAAGCGCTTGGGATGGCACTAACTGACGATGCGAATCGTGATCGCTTTGTCCGGGTAGCGGGGATGGGAATGGTGAACACCAGCCCGATCGTGGTTCGATCGGATCGGTTCAGTTCTGTCTGGCTCAAGTACAGGTGGAAAGGAGGCTTGAGCGGTCGGTTGCTGGCTGGTGGTTTGCTGCGGCGCTGAGAGCCACTGTACCACAGAGCCGACACTTCCAACCACCACCAAACTCCCTTCTCGGCTGGCCAGCTGGCTGGCAGAACTCCCGCCCAAACTCCCCGACACATCCCTTTCGCATACCCGGGAATTTGGCCCGTTGCCCACCTGCCCGGCTCCCCACGTCGTGAGGTGGGAGGGTGGAAGGGTGGTCCTGGAACGGGCGTCGCAGAGAAGGTGCTAGCAGGCAGGGAAGCGAAAGTCGGCGCGGCGGATAGGGCCAGGTTTCGAGGACAAGTTCGAAAAGCTTCTGCCATCGGTGAAGCGAGGGAGAATGTGCGTCGGACGAAACATGCAACCAGCGAAAGACCTAACTCAGCGCTTAGGCATGCCCTGCATCACCTTCCCATCCGCATTTTCGGCCTGCCCCATCGAGCTAGCCCAGATCTCCGCCGCCAGAGTTTGCTGTTGCTGGTTTCCGAACCCGTTCCTCGGCTGCCGCGCATCAGACCAGGCGTTCGCGGCCGCCGCAAAAGCCTGCGCAGCGTGCGTGCCACCGGCGGCCATGGCGGTAGCATAATCGCTCGTGTATCGGTTGTCAGACGGCGATGGGATCGAGCCGCCGCGCGCGAAGCCTCCGAGCTGGCTGGGGGAGGCGGGCGACTGTGTGGCGGAGAACCGCTGCGCCGCCGTCGGCATGCCCCAGGGGCTGTTGACCTGCGGCAGGCTGGAGGTGTTGGCCGAGAAGTTGAGGCTCGAGAAGGGTGAGCTGGGGACTCGGTCAGTGGCGGCCGGGTTCTGGCCGTTGGCAGACTGCCATGGGTGGGCGGACGGAGCCCAGGTGTTCTGCTGCGCAGCGTTGGATTCCGCGCCCTCCGTAGCCCAGATTCCTCGGCCACCGAAGCCCGGCGGAGGCTGGCTGATACGCTCCGGCCCCAGATTAAGGGACTGCAGCGCCTCGGCCTGGTGCTCGACGAACCTCGACTGGCCCAGGCTGTCATACCTCTGGTGCATCGGGCGTGCCAGTGGATTGCCGGCGATGGCGCCAGCTCCAAGCTGAGGTGCGTTCCCTGAGCTTGTCGGCCGCGGGAGCCCAGAGCCATTCGACCCCCAGCCGCCAGCCGCACCGCCTTCCGAGTTGCGTTGCGTGGAGCCGACCGGTTCGGGGACGTAGAAATACTCCCAAGGCAGGGTCGGAAACTTCTTCGCACCGGCAGACCCAGGAGCGGGACTGTTCGAGTCCCCAGCCCCGAAGGCTTTAGCCACCGCCGCGGAGTCCATTCCGTACGGGCTCGCCAGCGGAGAAGGGCGGGCGGGCGTCGCAGGCTTTGCGGCCAAGGCTGATTCCGGGGGATTGATAAAGTCGTTTAGGATGTTGAACATTTGCCTATCAATGGGGAACTCGGAAATTGGGGCCGCCTGCACCGGTTTGACGGCCGCGGGAGGAGCTTGCCCATTGTGACGAGTGACCTTGCCGGTTGGATTCCGCAGGCTCGGGCCGTAGAAATCCCGGTCCTCCGACAGCTCGTTAGACTGGCAGGGGCTCGGGGCCATCACAGGCGTGTTGGAGGCGTGCTGACGGACAGGAGGTACAGCCGTCGGAGCCGGATGCTGGGCTGTTGGCAAGACCGAGGCGGGCACTGGCTTCCCATCTTTCAGATACACGAACGTGGTGACCTCCCCGGCGCCCTCCTTCGCCGTCGAGTTGGTGAGGGGAAACTTGGATTCTGGGGCGGCCAGGTCGAGAGCGCAGAGCAGAACGTCCAGGGCCCGCGTGAAGGAGACGTCGTCATCGGTGTAGGTAGCGCGGGAAATGTCATCGCGACGTGGCTTGGGCCGGCGAGTGATTGGGTCGTACGAAAGCTGGCAACCGTCATGAAGGTCGGGCCCGTTCAGGCATTTTATGCCCAGGGTCATTTCATCCTCCACGAAGCGCCACGACGCTGTGGCTCCAAGCTGCTGTTGGTCGCTCCCCAGCAGGGCGAACAGCAGGGTCAGTGTGTGGGCTAGGACGCTGCACATGGTTCCGAACTGAGGCTCGAGGTGAGGCCGGAACTCGACCAGATCGGCGCTGTAGGAGCAAAGCCAAGCCATGTAGATCCGGAGGAGCGGGAGAACGCGATTGAAGGCGGCCGTGAACTTGGTCTCGGTGTCTGCCCGGGAGGAAGTTCCGGGGGCGTCAGCAGGCCCCTCCGCATTCCTGCGCTTGAAAACGTTGGTGATCTCCTCATCGAGCAGGCGGGCAATGGCTTGGATGGTTCGAATGTTGAGGAGCAGGATGAACTGGCAAGCCTGGGAGGCCTCGTTGGTCCATTTTTCTATGGACAGTCAGTAAAAGAGGGCACGCACAGTTTCCCACAAACGGGGTTTATCGGGGGCTCGGTATATTCTTACTCTGGATTTTGTCCTGGGCAGTGACATATGCGGTGATATTGACGAGGACAATCTTGAGCAGGTCCGTGTCCGAGCCGTATCCTGTTCCGGTCTTCATGGCAACGGCAAGTCGATGGTCGACTTCGCGCTCGAGCTCCTTGCACTCGGTGAATTTCTCCCCCTGGGCATAGAAGGCATGCAGCTTGACAAACCAGGTCACAAGCGCATGCTTGGTCGTGATGCTCTTCCGTTTCAGGAGGTCGCGAAACTCGCGGTCCAGGTTTGTCGAGGCATTGGGGTGCGGTAGGGCGCAGGCCAGGGCGCGGTAGAGATGGTAGACGACCTCGAGATGGTCCTCGGTCTCGACGTAGATGACTCCGCACTGGTGGTGGCCATAACCGGACTCGGGGATCAGATCGTTGGCCAGGAAGTAGTAGGCCAGGGCGCCATCCCACTTGCGGTCCTTGGTGCGCAGGAGGGTGCGGTACCGGGCCAGGTCGCCGAGGTAGATGAGGGTCTTGTGGCACGACCCTCTGACGATGTCCTCGAGCTGGGCTGCGGCGGGGTCGACCTTGTCCTTGTCCGGGACGGCCATCTCCTCGAGGTTGGCTTGGCAGGCGAGGCGTTTCAGGTCCTTCATGTCGTAGCGAGCGCACACCCGCTGCAGATAGCCCCTGTAAAAGTACTGGGCCGTCTTGAGGTAGGTTGAGTAGAGCTTCTCAAGCTTCCGCTTGAAGACGACGTGCTCGTTGGCCTGCAGTCTGGCGAGCACCTTGCGGTAGGCCTTGGTGACCAGGGTGTGGGTCTGCCAGAGGACGTCCTCGGCGCTCCTTTTGTCGGCAGCGCGCATGTCGGGCCAGATGGTTTCGATGCAGGCGAGGCGGTAGCTGAGCGGGCGGGGTTAACATAGTTTCAGAGCAGGGCAGCGCGCAGAGAGAAGACGACGGGAGAGGCGAGATGGGGGCCGACTCACTTCTCCATCAGCTTCTCGACCTTTTCGAAACGGGCGATTTCATTGGTGGAAGGACCGCCCTTCTGGATGTGCTCGAGCTCCTTGTGGATAGCGGCGCGTATCTTTTGGGCGACTCTGCGAGGCCGGGTTAGTGCTCTGTACTAGTCGAACGCATGGTGGACGAAGGCCCAAGGGTGATTAACGACGGGGGCGACAACGCTGGGCGCTGGGAAGAGCAGCACTCACTTCCAAGCTTCGTCGGTGGACGGCATTGCAGCTGGAGGTGTCGCCGCGGGGGCGGGGGCAGCAACAGCTGAGGCCATGACTGAGTTGCCACTGCAAGCGCCGTGGCCGATGTCACAGACGAGAGAGAGCCGCGAGGTGACCGGACTGCAGACAGCGAAGGTTGCAAACTCGGAAACCCAGTGGGCGAGGAAATCCAAGGCTCCTTGGCCTTGGGCGTGGGCTGCCTCGGTGAAGCGGCGGCGGGTTTTATATGCGCTTGGGCAGAGCCAGTTGCCTTAGGGCTCGAGCTCGAGCTCACACACAGCAGACGGAGATGCCGTGTTGCGCGGGGGGTCCATCACTTGACGAGGCAGCAGACGAGGTGCTGTGTAGGCGAGCGGGCCTGCGGCGAGGAGGGGTGCTGCGGCTTTCGGCGGGCGGAGTGGATGCAGGTGGTGAGCGCATTGGAGACGATGGAGACGACGCCGTCCGTAAACAACAACCGGCCGCTGCGGGGAACGGGGGCGCTGGACGCAGGCGCAGGGCCTCGGTAAGTCGGGAAGTTGGTGAGCCTGGCGGTCGGTCGAGAGGCAGAGGAGGGGTGCGGCGAGAGAGGGTGGCGAGCGATGCGCGACCGAAGAGGCGCAACGGATTGCAGGCCAGACGAAAAGCCAAAAATCGAAGCAATTCGCAAAAGCAGGCCCGCCGTCCTCGCCCAGCGACTTTTACAGGCGGGCAGTCGGCGGGCAGCCCTGGTCGACCTCAAGACCAGCAGCCAATCAGCGGGCCAGGGAGCGCCCGTGGTCCGTGCTGTGCGCTGAGCTTTCCAGCACGAACCAGAAGAGCACCTGGCAGCGATCCCCCGCCGGCCAACGAGTCACAGATCGTCGACAGCGTACAGATGTATGCTCGACCACCACAGCGCGGTTGAAACACTGAGACCCGCGGCGTGAGACCCGAGACCTGCTGAGACCTGGTTGTGGCATGCCGCCAAGCCCGTACACAGTTCATCCCGCGATCCGACGAGGCATGACGGCTGGTCAACCCACTGGCAGTGAACAGCAACACCTACTAGCAGGCACTCCCAACCTGGCTGGGCTAGGCCACCAACCGCAGTCGAGGGCACTTACTCGACCAACGAACAAACCAACATGCTCCAGGTTCATTGATGCCACGAGCGAGTAACAACAACAAATAAGGCTCTTGAATGTAACTTCATCCATCTATCCACCCATCCACTATCAGAAGCCCCTACAAGATGAAGCGCTCACGCGAACCCGAAGAGGCGCCCTCAGCGGACGCCGCCTCCCCTGCTTCGGGGACCGACGAGCACCACCCCCATCACCACCACCATGGGGCCATGATGAAACAAGCCATCGTCGACCCGGACGGTGATATCACGCCACCGGCCGCCAAAATCGCCGAGCTCGATCTGTCCGACGGCAACCTCGACGGCCGCGGCGAAATTGCGATGCGCTGCTCGCTGCCGCCCCACCGCGAGCCCGTCCCGTTCTCGTCCTACGCTGCCTACGAGACCCATTATCGGGACCAGCACACCAACCGCTGCGCCGAGTGCCGCAAGAACTTCCCGTCCGCCCACCTCCTCGGCCTGCACATCGAGGAGACCCACGACTCGTTCGCCCAGGCGCGGCGGGAGCGGGGAGACCGCACCGTGAGTCGTCCAAGTACCCCCTCAACATTCCCCTCCATGTTACACACACACACACAGATACATGCACACACCCAATCCACTCACTCACTCAGTAAACTAACCACCTCTCCTCTCCCTCTCCCCCCCTCCCCCACAGTACTCCTGCTTCGTCGAGGGCTGCGACAGGAAATGCAGCACCCCGCAGAAGCGCAAGATGCACCTGATCGACAAGCACATGTACCCCAAGAATTTCTTCTTTGCCATCACCCGCGACGGCATCGACGGCCGGCGGTCCCTGCTGCTGGAAGGCCGCGCCCGCCGCCGCCGGTCAAGCGCCAGTGCCTCTGCCTCTGCCTCTGCCGCTCTCGGGTCACGCCCCAAGTCTTCTGAGGGAGAGGAGCAGGATGATGTACCCGGTGTCGCGGGGGAACCAGCCGCGTCAAGGGCGGAGGATCAGTCCGCGGCCGACTCGGGCCGGAAAAGCCCCGAGAAGCAGCCGCCGCAACAGCAGGAGCAGCAGCCAGACCACGAGATGGAGGATCTGTCCAGCGCCATGTCGGCGCTTAGGTTTGTGCCGATGAGTGTGCGGTTCGGACGGGGCAGGAAAGCTGGCTTCGCCAAACAATAATTGTCCTGCTGGCAAGGGAGGGAGGGAACTTTGGCTAGCCACCGTATGAGCATGGATGTGGACGACACGATGAGCAGTACGGCAAGGGTTGGAAACGGCACATACTTTGTTGGGTGTGTAGGATGCGTTCTGGGTGTCATTATTGTGTACGTCCACCCCAGATCCAATGGTGCAAGACGCGGTCTTCATGTCCACTTTCTGCTGTTCCCTGGCTGTCCCGGTGAGCATGATGTGTGTGATATAGAAAGGCATCGGGTCGATAGCGCTTACAATCTCTCAGTCAGTCCCCCCGCTGACATGGAACCAAGCAGCCGACGTATGGTCTCATGCGACCAGGAATCCCAACACTCCCAGCACCAGCAACCGCGGCCGCAGCCGTTGTATGGCCACCTCTCCCCTCTCCAGCCTCTCCCCTTTCCGGCCCATCCCATTCTATCCTAACCTCTCCCTCTCCCCACGCGCTCAGTCCGTCGACGCGCACCCCCTACACCCACAACTAACGCACTGCACATCCTGGTCCTCCTTCAACTGCGCCCGCGGCACGCGGCACACGCACGTCGAGTTGAAATTTGTCTCCTTGGTCTGCACGCAGCGCAGGCAGCACAACTTCTCGTACCCCTGCTTCTTCCACTTGGCGATGAGCATGGGGTCGGCGTAGCCGTTCTTGAGCAGCCAGTCGTACAGCTGGCGGCTGATGGCCTCCTTGTCGTAGTAGAGCTCGTACACGTAGCGGCTACGCTGGTGCGCGATCTGGAAGATGGGCCACTGCGCCTGGTGCTTGGGGACGTTGTCCGTGGGCGTGTTCTGCGCGTCCTTCATCTTGTTGCTGAAGATGAGCAGGTCCTCTTCGATGTCGCTGAAGCCGTCCGGGGGCGGCTTGCGCTTGGCGGCGGAGCGAATGGGCGGCATGGTGGTTTTGGCTTTTTCTGGTTTCCTTTTGTAGTGAAGGGGCTTTGTTCGTTGGGGTTTCTTGCTTCGCTCGGGTTTTCGAAGTCTCGTTGTGCGAGGCGGCGGGCGGTCGACGGCTGCTTCGTTTTATAGATGGTTTTGTTTAGAGATGGAGAGCCTGCTGAGCTCCAAGGCTGGAACTTAAGCCGAGATCGATGACTAAGCCATTCACAGTGGGTCCGCCACCCACATCATGATGAAGTTGGTCCAAGCTCCCCTGCCGCCTTGCTGCTCGACGACAGCCCAGCTGGACTGACCCAATTGAAGCCGCCCGCCGACGAGCCTCAACGCAACGACCGCAGCCGACTCCTACGACAGCAACGACCGCGGCTGCCATGGCGATCCTACCGACGCAATTCGCCGTTACCACGAGGCAGTGTGAGCTCCGACCCCGCCCTGCACCACCACCAACCCGCACCAGCACTCCTTTTCGAGACACACGAGCGAGCAACTGACGAGCAAGCAGCGGCCAATTGGTCCGACGCCCGGCGGAGGGTGATTGCGGCATATCGCAACTGGATCCGCGCCGTATGTCGCCCACACACAAGCCCCCCACTGCTGCCCCGACCCGACGACGCCCGGTGCTAACAGTCCTCCTCCCTCCCTCCAGGCGCCCGAGATCCAGACCATGTATCGGATCCCGTTCCCCGTCTCGGCCATCCGCTCGCGCATGCGCCAGGAGTTTGAGCGCAGCCGGTTCATCAACAAGCTGCCCGTCGTCGACGTCCTCCTCTTCCAGAGCGATGCCGACTACCAAGTAAGCTGCTTTGTCGGGGGGCGGAAAGATCAGGGTGGGGTGGAGGGGCATGCCCGGGATGCCATGGGCTCCGACAGTGATGCTCGTGGGGGATATGCCCGGCTCTCGAACAGCCCTGGCTGATACGTGACCACGACAGGAAACTATGAACTTCTGGCGCCAGACGAACCACGTCATGAACTTCTTCAAGGAGGAGAACTTTCGGGGGGACAAGCGGCTGCCGCCGAATTTCATGACCAGCTTCCTCGAGGTACATCATCCGTCCGTCCGTCCCGTCTTGGAGCTCTCTCACTCACATCCAATATCCAGGGCCGCAACTAGAATGGGATGCCATACTACGTGGTGTTTTAAATGTGTGTAAAGCAATAGAAAAAAAGTACCCATTATCACACGGACGTGGGTACCCCATGAAGCCATCCTTTGAATTACCCGTCTATGCATAGCCAACCAACCCAACCACGCCCGAAACGCCATCCATCCCCCTTTTGTTACCCCTTATTAGCAAGGAAGAGAGACATTTATGCAGACACACCCTCCCCGAACTTTGCCCTGGCGTCGATGAACTTGTCCGACACGATGTCGCAGAGGTCCTGCAGGTCCCGCAGCCCCTTTTCCAGTGCCTGGATCGCGGTTGTGCCCTCTGAGTGAGGTGGTCAGCGAACATGAACGGATATGTTTCTCTCCTGAGAAATAATAGGTCATTGTCGTGGACTTACCAAAAGTTTGGATTCGCACGTTCATCTTGGGTTCGGACGGGTGAGGGATGGCGTAGGCGCAGAACTCGACATCGGGGCTGGGGGTTGTTAACAACTGCAAAATTGGGGACAGGCCGGCGTGGCAAAGACCTACTTCTTCATGATGATGTACCTCAGGGCATTGCCGAGGGTGTGGGTCTCATTGAGAAACTCGAATGAGGCGGCAGTGGGTGTTGAGCCGGGGAGCTGGGTCATGAGTGTGAGCAGGTGAAACTGGAATAAACTTTCGGCACTGGAAATGAAAAAGAACATACCAGCCTAACCCTCTGGACCTCCTCCTCCTCCTCTTCCTCCTCGGCCTCCTCCTCGTTGGCGGCCCCGGCCTCGTCGTTGTCGTCTTGGTCCACCGACATGTTGTCCTCCTCGGCCTCGGGCTGGTGAGAGGTAGGCGCCTCCTCCATGGCGATGTCGGACTCGGCCTCGGCGGGCTCCTCCTTGCGTGTCTTGGCCCGCGGCATTGTGAGATGGACTGGTTCACTCTGTCGTTGTTGGCGCTGAGAAGGATGCTGTGTTCTTTTTTGGTTGCTGGTGTCGTGAAAATTGGCCGTTTTCGAGATGGCTGCATCAGGATCCTGAAATTTTTATTGGGTGGCACTTTTTGGCCTGGCCCCGCGGTGCCCCACATTTTGGATCTGGCAGCCTTCCTAAGCCTTGGCGACATTTCATGTCACCAATTTCCCCATGGGTATCGCGGCAGGACACGGCAACATCGCGGGGTCGGCTTGGCCAAATTCATCGTGATTGGTATCGATATTTCCTTACCTCTTGCCCCTCACTTAATCCTCCTGCCAACGGCATACCGCGGAACGCCATCCTGCGGCAAGCGGTCCAGTGTCACAGCGTGTCCCCACACGGCGAGGGGTGCAAGCCACCGCACCAAACTGAGGCAGCCTCGCGGTCATACTCCGGACAACGGTCCCGTTCGGCTCGGGAGACGCGGATGAGGCTATTCGCATTTGGAAAGCGGAGGTTTATTCAGGTTCCGAGAGTTATGAACATGGGCTGGGATACAGGCCGGGCTATTGCCAAGCTCTTTTGCCGATCCATGCTTGTCGTGGGTTGAATTTACCTGTTGAGTCTTCTCAGATACTTGGCTTCCAGTGGGCTCAACATTCTCACAAGCAGGTATTCCTGCCGTTGAAGCACCAGAGCCACTGGCAATTCTCGCGTCTCAAGCAATGATCGGCTGCAGCGGCTCGTGTCTGCAAGTAAGGATAGGATAGTTACCTATATTGATATTGTGTGAGGGTCCCGATGTCACATGAGTGGCAGCGAGCGGGCGAGGGAGGAGTCGGGCCAATGCCAGGGCGGTTCACCCACCGCCGCCGGCCGTCTCAGGGGAGCCAATCACGAAACCCAGGCGGGCAGCTGATTGGTTTGCCCCTGGACGCTCGCAGCCCGACCCGTCAATCAATGCAACACCAAACAACAGCCGGATCCATAAAAGGAGTTTGCAAGCCATCTAAGGCTTCCTGACTAGAAATCGTGAAGATATGGATGGGGTCTGGAGCACTGCGACGCGGTTTGGGGACAGTGTCGAGTACAGTGTGAGAGTCCTAGGAGTACTGGAGAAGCGAAGGGGGGATGAGGCAAGGCGAGGCCGAGAACAGAGACCAGCGTTCCAGATCGCACCAGAAACGCCAAGCTCCTCCACTCACGGGCTGATGCGTGTGTGGCAGGCCTGGGCTCGCGATCAAGTCTCCCGCAAGTCTCCAACAGCCTCGATCCAGCCCCCAGACCGAGTGGGCATCGAATCCCCGCGTTCGACAACGCACCGCGATTGCCCCTCTTCATGCAGGGCTGCTTCGGCACAGTCGCCGTCAATATTCCGTTACTCTGAGCAAAAGGTGTGCGTCTGTCATCTCATCTCCACCAAGAAGTATCAAGACGAGACAAGCCACCGTCCGGTGACCCGAGAAGCCGACAGGCCGTGCTGTTTGAACCTTAAATTGCTCTGGCTGCCGGTAGACGCGGTTCCGGATTGGCGATGCGGGACCGGGTCGTCGCCACCGCCTCCCCCTCCTGCTGCTGCTCCTCCTCGACGAACGAGGAAAGCGATGAAATATTGAATCTGAGGGTTATCTGAATTTCTGGACCGCGTCTCAGTTGGAGTGTCGAGGTTCAGATTTATGAGGGCGGCCACGGAGCATTTACCCTACGCGGTTAGCCGTAAGCAAGCCTCACGAAGCAGCGAACCGGAGGCCAGTGATTTTCTTCTAGAATCCTTCACCGCAGCCACGGTTCACTGCAGTCTCTGCTGCGCGGCGCAGTTACAAACCCACCACCACCACCAACAACAACACAAGAATCACGATGCTGGTGGTTGCGGTGGGTGGGTGGGTGTGTGGATGCGGAACGAGCGGCGGCCAGTCAACGTCATTGGCGCGTTCTCTGCCCCCTCCTGGAGCACAGACGAGTTTCAGCCGGCAGGACTGGGAGCGCATAGCGCCCTGCAGGAGCCTGGACGGGCATGGGTCCAAAAAACGGTGGGCCGGGCAGCCTGGCCAATGGCGTGGCGAGCCACGCTCAATCCAAAACATGGAGAAGCTTCGCTTTTTCACGGGTTGTCGAGTAAGATGGCAGAGTTCTGGCCGGCTCGCGGGCTCACAAACAATCGCCACTGCGCTCACGCAGAGCTAGTCGTGGTTGGCAAGGCGGCGATGATCGCTTGGAAGACGGGGCATCGCCAACGATGGCTTGCTTCGGGGTCCCCTCTCTGTCTCGTGACTCCGTGACTCCGTGGCTCCGTGCTGCCGTCTATCATGCTGGGGGGCGACTTTTCATCATCAAGGGGGTGGCAGGGGAACAGCTCCAGCCAAGACAGGCGAGCCTCCACCCTGGGCTCCACGGCCGCGAACCTCAAACACTACGGAGTAGAACCAGTGGATGGCAAGTCATCGACCCTAGCCTTGCCCGATCCGACACTTGTAACGGCGAGAGCTCTGCGGAGTCGTCCGAGATCTCCCATGCAGCGCGCGGCGGCCCTTTGCTGCGGCGGTCATTTCGTGAAAACAGAAACAGGATGAGCCTCGGGGCGTCCTGCTGGTTTCTCTCCCACGTCGCGATGCGACTCTGTAACTGCCCTGTCCTGCGAGAACCAGACAAACAGCACATTTTCGCCATCCCAGATGTGGGGGGGAGGGGAAAAGAAGGGTTGTGTTGTTGTCGTGTCGAGGACGTGGTGGTGCCCCTAAAAAAAGGTTCAGGTTCCCGCCGTCGTCTCACAGAGAGCCCCTCATCCTTATTTTATCCTGGGCAACCCCGTCCTGAAGAAACCAACCCCCCCTTCCCCCTCCCTTGCCCCCGGACGGCTTTCGAGTCTCTCGCTTTTTAATAAGTGTCTCTTGCTTCCCTCCCCCCCCACGCGGTGCTGCACGGTGTTGTTGGTTTTGATCGGATGATCGCTCTTCCTTCCTGCAGCCGGCGCTCACATCATCGAAATCTTGCGCTGCCACCCACATCCCTCATCCAGTCCCTACCTGGTATCTATCCGTCCGCACATCCAGCCAACAACAACCAACCTTACAGCCCAGGCCCGAAAGTGTGGCCCATCCCATCCATTCCAGCCTTGTTTGGTCACACCTGTCGCCCGCCCGCCCGCGCCGCACACGAGCACACCCGAGAGGAGGCATCCTACGCCGTTCGTTTCGAGGATTCGAGGGTTGGAACTTGGAAGGAAGGGAGAGGACACGCAGAGAAAGGATCGGTTTTTTTTCTCCCTGTGTCGGCTGCCACACAAAGACACACTCGACAAATCGGCGCTGTTCATTGCTCGACATATGCAGGCAGCAAAAGGCACAAGCGCCAGGACCCTCGACCGACTTGCCGAAAGGGGCTAAGTGCGACAGGCGCCAACCCGCGACGTCCCTGCGCCTTCACAGTGTGACACCAGCCTGACGGCGTTTTGGACTTAGGTTGCAAGCTCCTGTGGCCAGCGGAGCACCAGGCAGGGAGCAGCCAGCACCCGAGCAGCGCCAGCGGTAGAGCAGCAGAGCAGCTCTCGCTTCTCTCACTCAGAAAATCCCATCGGATTGTCGCTGCAGCCGCCCAACAACCACACACTCCCACCCACTCGCACTCACCACACGCTTCCTGCGTCCTGCACAACCAACTAATAATCACCCTAATCACATAATCAGGGAAACTCGCCTGTTCCTGGGCGGCCTTCTTCTTTTCTGCGGCGGCTCTCGGACCCCTTTTTTCTCGGGTCCCTCCCACACCCACCCACCCACCCACACACCCACGCACGCTTTTCCAGGCTCCCAGGCTCTCAGGTCCCCAGGTTCCGTCCAGGTTCCAGGCGTCCACGTTTGCCAGCCAGCGCCAGCGCCGAGTCCGTCGACGGGCGTTCCAGAGTTGCAGCCAACGGAGAGAGCGAAGAGAGAGAACGGAGAGCGCGCCAGGCCCGCAGGATTTTGGTTGCCGCCAGCGCCAGGCCCAACAGCCAGAGACAACCAACCCCTTGCCGCCGCAACCTCGCTTCTTCACCCGCGAGTGATTCAAGCACGCCGCCGCCTGCCCCCCAAATTTTTGGGACGCCGCCCTGTCTGTGCCGTGGCCCCGTATCCCCCTGCGGATTCCTGGCTTCGCCTCACACGCTGAGCGACCGAACCCCCTTCGATCGCTCTCTTGCACCCACCACACACACCCACACAACACACAACACCACGCTTCTCGCGGCCACACGCCGATCATGAGCACCGCAGTTGCCATGGCTCTCTCGCCCGCCCCCCACGACAGGCCGTCGTTTGCCTCAGATCTCCCACCCCCAACCACAAGCACATCCACAACCTCGCCGACCGCCCCGAGGACAGCAGCCGTACCCCCGCCTCCGCCGGTAGCGTCTGCAGCCTCTGCAGCCTCGAACAATAGCAGTAACCACGGCTCCGCACCACAGCCGCAGTCCGGCAGCGGCAGTCCCAGAGGCGCCGGTGCGACGGCGAGCTCCCACAAGTCGTCTCCTCCAAGCGCGTAAGCACGCCCAATCCGTTTTCGCCTGCTCTGCTTGGTGGGCCGTTACTAATCCTCGTTTAACGACGCACAGATCTCGGACCACCGCCGGACCCAAAATCATCGTCAAGAAGGAGCCCGGCTCCCCGGGCCTGCAGACGGCGAGACACCGGCCGAGGAAGCTCGACCTCTCTAAGAACACAAGTATCGTGTCGCCCGCGACGGGCCGCCCGCTGACGGCCCGCGACGGGCTCGTGATCCAGGAGGTCGGCATCGCCTGCCTGTCGCCCGGCTTCGTCCCCAAGGACGCCGCCGAGCAGGAGCAGCTGAACCGCAGCATGAGCGTCCGCGAGCACCAGAGGCAGATCATCGAGGCGAGGTTACAACAGCAGTCGGCCAAGCCCGGCGAGGGCGGTGGCCCCGAGAAGGAGCGCGACGTCGGCGGCCACTTCGCCGCCAAGACACCCGGCCTTGCCCGCAAGCGCGGCGCTCCGCCCGGCCTGAGCATTGTTGCCCCGTCGCACGAGCAGTTCGCCAACGAGCGCGTCATCCAGTCCGCCCCGCTCGGCCAGACCTTCACGGGGCGGCACAACCCGCAGCCGCTGACGCGCCACATCACCAACCAGCCCTCCAACCTGGCAAGCACGTCGCACATCCACCACGTGTCGGCCAACCAGACCCTCAACCGCCTCCCGCCCATCGCCGACGTCTTTGGCCAGAATCTGTCGGGCCACCCCGAGTCGAGCGGCAGCCACGCCCTCTTCGCCAGCAGCAGCCAGAACCGCGCACCGCTGCCGTCCCCGCACCACCCGCCGCCGCCGCTGCCCCAGTCGGCCCGCGCGCGCGAGTATAAGTCGGCCGAGGAGGCCCAAGCCGAGCTGGCCGGCGGCCGGCCTGAACTCCTACCAAAGTTAGTACGCTACGGCGGCCACCAGCCCCCGACGCCGCCGTCCCCCCCGCACCCGCACGCCGCTGCCCCTCCGTCGCGCGACCGCGACCACAATAATGCCACCCACCACCATCACCACCATCACCACAACCACAACCAGCACCAGCACCAGCCCCGTGCCCAACCACCACCGCACCCGGCAACACATGCTGACGCGGCCGCCACCAGCAGCCGCAGCCTGAGCTCCGCCACGAGCCACCACCCCCCTGCCGGGCCATCGGGCCCGATGAAGCGCCGCCGCGCCGAGTACGAGGAGGGCGGCAGCCCGCCGCTGGGCAACGGGGGCCGGCCCGCGCCCGCGGCGCCCCCCCTTTATGGGGCCGGTCCGTCGGCGGGACGGAGGACTGGGCCGTTTGGCGAGGGCAGGGATAGCCCAGATACGATTGAGGCGAAGAAGGAGGAGTTTTTGGGGTTGTGTGCGAGGGCGTGGGATTTGTTTCATTCGTGATCTCTCGATCGAGAGAGTTTTCTTTTGTCGAGTTTCTTCTGTGTGTCTTCTTAGGGGGGTGATGGATATCTAGGAGGGTGGGAAAGTGGATGGATGGATGGATCCCTTTGGTTTGGTGCTTTTTTTTTGGTTTGTTTGTTCTGTTTCTAACTGGGTTGGGTTTTTAAGGGGTTAGGGGGGGTTGGTGCTTATCTTTAGGTTTTGGTGTATGTTGTGTGAGGGGGGGAGGCGAGGGGGATTATTTGATGGATGTTGAAATTGAGAGAGAAAGAGGAGGAGGCGGCGGGGGTTTTGGTTTTGGGGGGTTGGGTGGTGGCGTAAAAGGATTATTTGATGGGATATTTTCTTGTTATTTCTCTTGATCTGTGTGATGTGTGTGTCTATGAGTTTGGTGTGGTGTACGTGAATATTGGTGGCTGTGTGGGGTGGCGGTTGTGGCGGGTGGTGTTTTGGATTCATTCCTTGTCTAATATATCATCACTTCTCTCTTGACTACTGTTACTTCTGTCTTCTTCGGTTGAAAGTTTTTGTGCTTGTCCCTTTGGATTCTAAATTATATTTTTTGCAATCATCCATCCATCCGTCCGTCTCTGAAAGTCTATTCGAGGTGTTCTGGGCATCCTCCCACCACTCGGTGGCGCGTGGGCATGCAAGGACGGGGTTGTTTTTGTCACTGCGACTCTTCCTCGTCACCCTTGGTTGGCGGCGCTCTCGTGGGTATACGGTGGCTAGCTCCTGTTGACTGACGCCCCTCGTTGTGTTGTCTACGGAGGCCAGCCCCTGTCAGGGTGACGGGGGGTTGGAGACGGGTCGGGCCGTCACGGATTTGGGACAGGGGGCAGTTGCCGGCTTGGGAACGGAGAAGACGGTGTCCTTCTGTCATACTAGCCACGTTGGTCGTTTATTTGGTGCTTGTCGTGGTGGGAGGGCAGAAAGGTGGTTTGAGCTCTGGTATTGGTGTTCAAGGAGTTGGAGACGGGCTTGAAACGCGAGTGGACCGGGAGGAGGCGGGACTGTCATTTGATTGTAATCTCGCTGGCTGGCTGGTAGAGGATGGGTTTATGGGGGCCGATGATGTTGTTTCTGGCTGGCTGTCTTGGTAGAAACTTGATATCACTCGGGGATACGCCTCCCTCTCGTCCTTGACTTGGTGCAGTGTGCCCTGGCAAGTCCTCAGGGGTGAGAGAAAACCGTACCTCCAGATCTCAGAGGATTCTAACAAACAGTATCTCAAGGAGGTAGTGTTTTGCTTCATGAAAGCGGCTTGTCAGTGCTGGTCTTGCTACCCAGCAACTTGAAGAAGGCCTGGCGCTCAAACCTCACGGGTTTAACTCACAACCCAGACTCAACTCACAACTGCTTGGTGAGGTTGGGATAGAATAAAATAGCAATATGAATGGTATCTAGATATGCAATGCTGTATTATGTGTCTGTAGCGACAGAAAACTCGACTGTCCCCCTCCCCCTCCCCCGACACTCCCCGCACCCACACTCAAGGTTGTCTTCCCACCCAAGACATCACCAAACACCATTCCATCCCACCACCTTCCCACCCGCTCCCGGTTTCACACTCAACCTCCCTCCAACACACACTCCCTCCCCAACCAGCCACGAAAGCTGAATATTCCACTCCCCACCAAACACCTGATTCGTGTCAGACAACACCGCCGCCCCCTAAAACGAGTGGAAAAACTCGTGTATGTAAAGAGATGCCCCCTTCCCTCCCAGCCATGCAGCTCCATCAGGCAAGGCGAACCACAGAGCGCCAGCCACCAGTCGCCTCCATCCCGGCCAAACACCCCTCCCAAGCTTCTCATGCACGACAACAGGAATCCCAACCCCCTCACTCCAACCCAACGGACAAAATGCCCATGACAAGGACGAGGGACAGACACCTCCCACCGAACTGGCCGTGCAAACTCCCAAGGCAACTACCACCAACACCACCCCACCCTTAAAAAGAAAAACACACCGAAGGAAAGCGCCACCCTCTGGCGCCTGCACATGCAAAACAGCAAAACGGCCACCCAAAACGGCAGGTACAACATCCCCCCTTTACCGCCAACACCAACCTGCCTACCCTCAAGGCGACAACCCCCAACCCCCGCCACCCCCAACTCACATATGGAACGAATGCCTGCTCCATGAAATGCACAACAAATAGGTAAGTGGTAAGCAAGTAAACAACAGAAAAGAGTTTATTCACTTCTTTCCGCCAGCGCTTCCGGAAATAAAAGGGATAGCGCAGTAGGCCTTGCACAAACATGCCTACAACCCACCCCCACATGAAAAGAACCCCTTCCCTTCCCCCTTCCCCCCTCCCGCCGTCGCCCCCCAAGAGAGAATCCCCAAGGGGGTAAAAGTAAACAAGTATAAACGCATAACATATTAGACAAAAAGAACCGCCCAACCACCCCACCAAGAACAATAAAAACAAAAATGTATGAGTGCGTGGGCGGCAGGAAAGGGGAAGGAAGAAGAAGAAGAGGGGGAGAAAAAGATACAAAAAACCACCAAAAATTCAAGAAACTCCAAAAACTCCAATGCTGTCCCGAATCCTCGCGAGGCATTTCCGTGTCGTGAATACGTGGCAAGCCGTTGGTTTCGCCTCTGCTCTGCCGTATGCGTAGGTAGGTATGTAATCTGTATCGTCTGTGTTGCTGTCCTTCCATCTTGTATTTTTGCGCAGGCGCCTGAGGGGTGGGATGGGATATCGTCAGGGCGTGCGAGCGTGCGTCAGTCATCATTTGGGGAAAAAGATGGGAAATTGATGGATGGTGGTGGTGGCCAGTGCCTGCTGTTGAAATGGGCTGGCTGGGTGTGTCGCTTGGCGAGGTGACGAGGAGGTCGTTCGAAGCGGTCAATGCTGCCTTGCATGCGGTGGTGCAACGATTGATATCAAACATGCTTTCGACAAAACGACGTGTTCCGCCGGGTGGTGGTGATGGATTCTTGAATCGCATCAGCCATCCACCTGGCGGAGCATGTGTTAGAGGCCCTCCTCGCCGGCCTTGCAGAGTTGTATCTCGCGGCCCCATTCGGACTTGAGCACTTGTGACGCGGTGATTCTGCGCGTCGGGTTGGGGTCCAGTATGGAGTAGATGACGTTTCTGCAGCGGGCCTGGGAGAAGGTTAGTGTGGTTACGAAAGATTGGAATGTCCCAAACACTCACCCTGTGCAACGCCTCGATCGGGGCGTAGCCCTCCTCGTCGCGGCGCCCCTCGAGGTAGCGGGTGTAGAACTCGTCCTCGTCCTTGCGGGCGAGGCGCCAGAGGTGGCGGCCGGTGCGCATGGCCATGTAGATGACGCCGCAGGCCCAGACGTCGACGGCGCGGGCGTCGAACTCCTTGGCCGTGTACTCCTCCGGGGCGATGTAGGGGGCGGAGCCGCACAGGCCCGAGACCATGTGGGCGTCGTTCTCCCAGGCCATGCGGAAGCACTCGCCGTTGCCAAAGTCGGTGATCTTGAGGCCGCCATGGGTGGTCAGGAGCAGGTTCTCGGGCTTGAGGTCGCGGTGGGCGACGCCCATCTCGTGCATGTACTCGACACCACGCATCATCTGCTTGAAGAAGCAGTCGGCCTCCTGCACCTCGAGCTTGCCAGCCGACAGGACGAGCGTGTACAGGTCACCGCCGGCGCAGAACTCCATCACCTCGCAGTAGTCGCCCTTGGAGTCCTTGACGAGGTCGAGGGTGTGGATGACGTTGGGGTGGCGGAGTGACGACGAGATGCAGAACTCGGCCGTGAGGCGCTTGCTGTACTTCTTCTCCGTCTCCTCGGGGCGGCGGCGGAACTCCTTGACGGCGAACAGCTTCTCGCCCAGGCCGTTGTCCAGCTTCTTGTGGGATATCCTCACGATGCCAAAGGCGCCGCGGCCGACAATCTCCTGGCACTTGCCGTACTTCTCGGCCAGGGTGGCCGACGAGGCCACCTTCTTGTCCGGGGTCAGGCCCTCCTTCTCCTGCCGGAGGTTGTCGACCCAGCTCGACACGAGCGAGAGGTCGCTGTCGGGGGCCTGCTGCTCGGGTTTCCTGCCGAGGAAGTTCTTGATCAGGTCCGAGAGCTTCTCTTGGCGGCGGCTAGACTTGAGGTGGTGCTCGTGGCCGCCCTGTGCGTCCGGGCTGAGGACGAAGCGCAGCGATACCTCCCTGGAAGCGGCCATCTTGGCGGGCGTAGGTGACGCGGTGGTAGGGGTCGGGGCCGGGGTGGCGTCCTGGGCCTTCTTGGCCGGGGCGGCGTGGCCGTTGGTGTCGGCAATCACGGCAGCGACATTGCGCTGGGAGGTATCCCGGGTGGAAAACATGCGAGTCAGGCGGTCCTTCATGGAGCCCTTTTCGGCAGGCTTTGTTGTTGACGGCGTCGACGTTCCCGAGGCCGTCGCCCCAGCTGGCGCATGCTCGGCGGCCCCAGCAGCATGGGCATGTGCAGCGGGGTGTCCGTTGGTGCCGTTGAGCTTGGGCGACCTCGAGGGGACCTCGAGGGACCGGACCGAGGGGGTCTGGGACGGCGCCGGCGAGGCAGACGACGCCACTGAGGCACCAGAGTTGTTTGCTGCTGCCGCCATGGTGGGCGAGGGCCGTGGACGAGGCGGGGGGGAACAGGAGGGTAACGAGGAAAGAAGGGGAAAAGACTGCGAGCAAGCGGTGCAGTTGTGCAGTTGTGCAGCTTGCTGGTGCTGGTGCTCGAGTCCGGACCCAGGCCAAGACGGATCTCGGTCGTCAGTCGTCACTCTTTTATGGGCGCGAGCCACTCGACGTGGGCGAGGTGTGGGTATGTGCGCTTGTGTGCGTGGGTGATGCGGCGAGTTTAAGTCACTGCGCGCTCGCTTAATATGCAGGCGGCAGCGAGCTTGGCGGCGAAGAACGCCCAGGGGTGAGCGGGCAAAAGCCCGGTTGTCGTTGCCGGAGCCGACCACAAAACGGCAGCCGTTTGGGTGCTGGGAGGTTGTTGACTGGAGGGGGGGAGGGGAGAAGAGAGAGGGCAGGGAGGGGAAGGGATGGCAGAAAATAAGGGCTTCGACTTTTGCCAGCTGCGAGAAAATCCGGACGGAGAGCGTGAGCCAAGTGGGGTGTGGCCGCGGGTGGAGCTGCGAGAAGAAGAAAGCTGGAAGATGGATGCCGGATCGAGGATGGCCGATGGCGAATGGCGGATGGCAACCTTGGGTGTTTTTGTGTTTCCCCGTCAAGTGTCTTTGCGCTTGGTTTTTATTTTATTTTTGGTTTATTTTTTTCTGTCCTGCGCGGGATCCAGTGCGCTGTCTTGTGGTTGCTGAGTGTTGAGCAGTAGTGGGTGGGTAGGTGGGTGGTCGTCGTCGTGCTGGTAGTGCTGGTAGTGGTGTGGTAGTGTGTGGTCGCAGTCTTTCTTGTGTTCCAGACGCAATCAGAAGATTCCAGCAGCTGTCAGTTCCGACAGCTTGGGGCAGATGACTGCTTGGTCAGGCGGAGCAGGGTCGACATGGTGGCAGGACAGGCGTTTCCAGGCGGGCGGGTGTAGTTGGCCGGTCGGCTCTGCAAAGGGCGTACAGATAATGGGAATGTTTGAAATGGGCTTGCAAATGGCTTGCTGACGGCGCGTTACGGTAGCACTGTACGGAACGAGTCCTTTTTCGCCCTGACGCAGGCGCTGCTCACTGGGCCAAGCAGAGCACCAAGGCAGCCGGAGGCAAAATCCGTCGCTGCTTGGTCTGTCTGGTCTGATCGCGAATGGGAAAGATGACGACGAGGGCGGTGGGGGGCGGGTTGGCGGTGCTGGCCCAGTCTTTGAGCTGCGCTGTGTCGCAGTACAAGCACTGCCTCGGACACGTTGTGGTGGTACCTGGCGACCTGGCGTGTTGCAGCGGCGGGCAGGTGGGCTGCTGGGCGGGTGGAGAGAGAGGGCTGGGCTAGAGGGCTGGGCGGCGGGACGCGGCGCGAATGTGGGTGGGAAAGCGCCGAGCGGTACGTGTCTCAGCGCTGGAAGGTGTGGGTAACGGGTGACGGGATATGGGTAATGGTTTGCAAGTGTGTGTGTGGGCTTGGTGGTGCGTGGGCTTGGTGTGTGTGTGGGTGGTGTGGATTGTGAATTGTCTGAGATCAAGTGGAAATCGTGAAATACACGTCTCACCGTTGGCCCGGGACAGGCACGAGGCCGCAAACCAAACAGCCGGCCAAGGCGGGCTGTGCGGTGCGTTTATGTGTACGAGGCCAGGGCTGATGATGATGATAATGATGAGGTGTTGCAAGAGCAGACGACGGGCTGCCGAGGGAAAGGGATGACGGCGCAGGGTACAAGTACCTCTGGCGGGCAGCAGCAGGCCCTGGAATCTTGGAACAGGGAAAACGGATATAGAAGGGGAACGGCGGGTGGCGGAAAATGGCTGCTAATAACAGCGGACGCAAAGGCATGCAGACCAAACCCCCCCCTCCGCTTGCTCTCCTCCTCTCGTCCGCTGGCTTGTCCCCTCCTCCTCTCCTCCTGTCCTATCCCTTCCGCTCCCCTTGGTCGCCCTCCACCAAAGGGCGTTCGAGTTAGGTAATCAGGTAGGATGGCCTGGGCGATCCGCCGGAGAACGTCTGCCCGGCGTGCAGTTGAGCGTCTCCAAAAGCCTGGCGTTTGATAGGAGGTTATCAACATTGGCTAGCGTCGAACTTGGTGCGTTTTGCTGCGTTTCCCATGCGGCCAGTTGTTTGGGAACCGGGTTGTGGGAACGGGACTGCCCCATGTGATGTGCTGTACCGTATATGGACATAACATGCATATAGTGGGGGTGGTGAGTGCAGCGTTTCGCTTGGCCTGCTGCTGCTCTGTTCTTTTTCGGGGTACGGAGGACAGACCAAGGAGGGAGGTACTCAGGATAACAAAAGGGATCCATCTGCAATCCCGGAGTGCTGCTGCATGCGGTTGCCGCGCGGTTTGAGTCCGGGTCAGGGGACGGCCTCGGGTCGACCTCGATCCATTGTCTCGCGTTGTGCCAGCTGCCAGCGGCGGTCAGCGGCCAGCCCTGGCTGGTGGTGGAAGGGCTGGAGAGGGCAAGTATCAAAGGGCCCTGCTTGGATCTGTTTGGCGTCGGGTTTCGGCGGGCTCACCCGAGACAGGGCATCTGTTCTCAAACATCCAAAGGTGTGGCTGCTTCCATTTCTCCCAAAACAGCCTGTCCTGTCGCGGCGTGTCACGACCTATCCCAGGGTCGCATGGCTGCTACCGCTCGCTCGAGCTCCGCATGCACTCTCACCTTGGGGTGCAGCTAACTGCAGCTAGACTGCAGCGCCCTGCAGCGTCACCCCACGCCGCTCCGGCACCCACCACGGTTCCCACAGACCCAGACAGCATGGGCGGGGGGAGGGAGGTCGCTTGCGGAGTTGTGCTGCTGGGAGTTGAGGGCGAGGTTCGCGCCGAGGACGGGCCCTGGGGGGAGTCTCCATTCCCAATACCACTGCAACGGCCGGGGCTTGGTCCACCACACCCACTCCCAGGAACACCCACAGGAACACCCACAGCAGCCCACAGGGGACGCCCATAGAACAATGGCCGCGTTGCACCTGTGGCTCCGTATTCGTCCCTGTCTTGGCAGGCCACCCACCACGCACACAAGGTAGCGCCCACGCGTGGGATTGTCCCCAGGTTGTGTCCGCTTTAGAACCCGTCCGGCGGTCTTGGCTACAGGCTTGTTTCCACCGGCTCCATTCTCGCGATCCTTTCCCGGTCCCGGCGGTTGGCGGCCTCCCGGCTGTTGCAGGGCCCATGCCCATGCGGGCGGTGCGGGGGGGTCGGCCGAGCTCCAAACGGAGGAGGGCCCCGAAACAACCCGCCCGCCCCCAATAATCCAATCCCGCCAAAACCTCGGGGTGGGTTGGAAGGCATTGGAGGGAAAGGTAGGGTGGTGGAGATGGGCGGCCCTTTTGGAGGCGGTGAACCTGTTTTCTTGCCACAAGCACAATCCAAATTTCACGTCATAAGCTGACCGCCGAGGCGCCGAACAGCCGGGCCATGGGACTTCCATCGTCAGGTGTCGGGTCCGCAAGTGGCATGCTTGTCCAGGTGGTAAGGATGCTTGATGCTTCCTGGGCTTTGGATGGAGGCGCTGTGGACTGCTCAGGACTGGCAACACAAGCCAACGCCAGCTCTCCCCAAGACCCTATCGTCTTGCAATTAATTGGTCAGCAGCTCGGTCCCTTTCCCCCCTTCGATCGCCCAACACAGCAACGAGCTACATGCCACATACATCCAAACATCGCGCATGCTCCCTACCTGAGCTCCCCCTGCTGCTTGCTGCAGCAGGCAGAGCACATTGCATGCTGTGGCACGCAGCAACAAGCCTGCTGCTGCTGCTGCTGGCGCTGGCGCTGCTCCTCCCGGCTGCCATGCAAGAGGCTCCGAGCTCCAGATGCACGCTAGGGCAAACCCTCGCCCTCCCCTCCCTCCCTCGTGCACACCAAGGTCCAGGCCAGATGATGGCCAGTGTCGTGCAGCAAACCGCCGCCACTGGATCAAGTTGCTGACCAGACAGCTACTCTCCTTGGCTATGAGGCATTTTCCCTCCAGTCTCCTTCCCAATCGCGTCGAGCGAGCAGCCCCCCTTCTCCTCTCGTCCTCTCAGCTTGAGCTGCTTGAACCCGGGTTCCGTTCCCTGGCTGGACTCAGCAATTGTCAGCGCCGCCTCCGTCCCGGCACCGCCCACCACCCACCCACACCCTACCCATTGGCCAACGCCGTGGACGTCGAGGAAGAAGGAGGCTGCTGAGCCCTGTTGAACATCGGCGAGCCAGTGCCAAGGACGCCGCCGCCCTGTATGTATGTACAAGCATGTATCCATCCATGCCCGTCAACATACTGCATAGGTACATACCACATGTCGTAGCACAACATGTGGCCGCTCGGAATGCCTCCCGTTGCCCATCACCGCCTCGTCCATGGGTCGTCGTCCGAAGTGGTGGTGGATTGGGGACTTCGACACCGACTCCGTGGCGCTCTTCTTTTTGCGACAACAAAAACAGAGAGAGCTACGTCACACCCGGGCATCCTTGTCAGGACACAGGATTGTCTGTGTAAGTGCGCTATCCCTGTGCCGCCCTCTCGCGATCCGTTTCCTGCCTGCACCTCCCTGTGTGCGTGTGTCAGATCTCCCAGCCTCCTTTCCTCGTTTCCACTTCATCATCGGCAAACGAACGCCTCATCTCATGACCCGGCCCAGCCAGCCAGCCAGCCCAGGGATCAGGACGCCGGCTCGCAGACCGCCGGATGACGGACCCATGGCCGTGTGCCTGTCTGTCTTGTTTCTCTGCAGCTTCCTTCAGCCTGCTTCACGCCGCCCTGGCACCGGGCTGAGATCCCACAGGCTGCCGGGAATCCATAATCCACCCCTCCCAACACGGCTCCCGACATGATCGGAGGCATGCCCGCGCCCGCGCGCAACATATCCGCGGCGGCGGGCATGCCACCCCCCCACCCCCCCCCTGCGCGGCTGGGATTACGAGCATGTTATGTATGTAGGTCTATCCGGACACAAGCAGAAAGCCCGAGGGGCAGGTTAGGTTTCTGCCATGTACAGACGGACACTTTCCGTCCTACACCACCGGCGGGCGTCCGCGGTACCTCGTACATGGCCGGTTCGTTGGTTCGGTCGGAGCCGCGACAAAACACGGGTCGTGGCAACACCATCCCGAACTCTGTCTCAGACCCTGCTCCCGAGGCGGTCGCAAATGGGATGCGCCTCGTCCACACGTGGCCCAGAGGTTCGTTCGGAATCGATCTGGACAGGGAGGAGACCAGCGCAGGAAACGCGCGCGCGAGATGAGATGATGGGGAGTATTGCGTTGCGCATCGCGTCGCTTGGCTGAGTGCATATCGCTGTTCGCTCTCGAACATCTCGCACCAACGGACACGCACTAACACACGCTGGCGCGCCAGCGACACACAACCAACACCACCACACGGACACCAACCACCACGCATCATCCCACAACGCATCTTATCTCGCAACCGCTGCCATCCATCACAGGCCTCGTTTCGGGCCCTGCCCTGGCCATTTTACCAGCTCAGGCGTCCGGTTCCAGGGGCAATGAAAGCCCCCCCTTGCCCTCGTCCGCCCGGAGTTTCCTTTCCTGGCCAACTAGGAAATAATTGAGTTCCCTCTGTGTGTGAGTGTGTGTTTGTTGGTTCCTCAACCCAAGACAAGCTTTTGCCAAGGCCGTGGGCGAAACGTCCGGAACAGTGTGCGCCAACCAAGGTACTTTCGAGGGCAAAGACCAAGAGATTGTGTCCCGTTTTGGGGGAGTTTTCGGAAGACTGGTTTTGGTCTCTCCGGTGCACAAGGTAGGGAGGTGGGTGATGGGTGGGTGGCAATTGTGAGTGCAATATTCAATATTGCGGCTCATGCTCCGTCGTCGTTGGTGACAGTGTCTCGGACTCGCCGCCGCGTCCTGTTACCTTATTGTCGTCCAACTTGATATTTTATCCACCTACGTTGCCAACGTGGTCGTCCCGCCTGTATGACGTTACGCCCGCGCTGAACCCCTGTATTTCATTTTGTCGTGCTGTCTATCAAGGTTGTGGTTGTTGAGTGTCTCATTCCCAAATATATCCTCCCAACGTCCCCCAACCCAAAGCAGCATACCCAAGCCCCCACGACGAGTCTAGACTCCCGATCCAAGACACGCCCGCCGCGCACCGGGAAGTTAGGTGCTGACTGTCTCACACGCACATCCCATAATACATACAAACCGGGCAACTTACACCGACCTCCGGACCCAGCTCCCCGGTCCCCTTCCCCCCCTGAACCAAACATGAACCACTGAACCCGAACCCGGGCGTTCACCGGTCTGGCCTGCGCCCACGCGTCCCCTGCTGTCTTGGTTGTCTTGGAACTGCTTGGTGGGAGGGCCGAGGGGATCTAGACCCCTAGGTGTTAAAAGGCGGGCTTGGGAAGGGCTTGGTGGGCTTGGGAGGGGCTTGGCATGACTGATGGGCCAGAGCACATGGCAAAAAAAAAAAAAGGTTAACGGCGGCTCTTGGGGTCGGGCGTGGGATTTACAAAGACTGCTGACGAAAAGAATCAAGCAATGCAACCTCCGCTGGACGGCTGAATAAATTTTTCAATATTTTTTTTTCCAAAATTTTCTTCCTTTCGGCTATCATCGC
Source organism: Staphylotrichum tortipilum (assembly GCA_033296695.1). Lineage (NCBI taxonomy): Eukaryota > Fungi > Ascomycota > Sordariomycetes > Sordariales > Chaetomiaceae > Staphylotrichum > Staphylotrichum tortipilum. The sequence continues at coordinate 1,160 of MU855590.1, read as the reverse complement.
TGCTCTGGACTTGAGCAGGACCGGAGTGGGCCTCCCCCGTCTCCGATTGTAGACTGAGACACCAAGAGCCAGGTGGTCGTCAACTATCGTAGGATCTACACACATTAGTTACCTTGATGGCTTTGGAGTTCCCGTTGTTAGCTTGTTGTGCAGCAAACTAGGCGGTCAAGCTTCCTCGTTGTGTCCTTGTCCGAGAGTCGGGTTGAGTCCAAGTGACGACTTTGGAACCTACCCCAACCCTCCCCCACTAACATACCCCCCTCCAGTTCCTGCCAGCAACTGCTCACCCAATATAACATGACACAAGACGACACAGAGAACAACAACAATCATGGGGGGGGGTGGGGGAAACCAACCCTCATCCCAGTACCAAATCTCTCGCCTCCGACTTCTTCACCCGTCCAAAGTAGGCAGGACGACTCCCCGCGGTTGATTGGACAATGCACACGCGAGGGGTTGTGGCAGTGCAAAACCGCTTTCGCCCTTCAGGACGGCGAGCCTGAAAAGGAAGTGGAGGAAGCGATGTCCGGGCAGCGTTACTTCTTCTTTTGCCATCCCCCTCTCTAGTTCACTCTAGAGAAGATCAGTTTTAGACGAAATTGAAACACGATATTTTTTGTATTTGACAGAGGTCCACTTGCGCCCAAAACAATTCGATTCGGTTCTTGGAGATAATATGGCCTTCAACTCTCGGACGGGAGACAACTGAAACCTCCTCTTCTCGTCTTCCTTGCTTCAACCAAGATACCTGCAAATGCCAGAGCTGAGAGAGACAAATCCCATCCACCCATATACCGCACGACTGACCGGCTGACTGATCTCTAAGACCAGACGCACGGCCACGCTCCTCCAAGCCCCCCTACGATCCTCACTCACACTCACACCTCCGCCGGCTGACCACCACCACCCTCCCCCTCCCCTTCCCTCCTCCCCATCGTCTCCCCCTCCCCAGCCGACTTCCTCTCCTCCATAGCCTGCGCAACCAGCTCCGCAAACCTCATCCCTCCTCCTGACTGCCCAACCCCCCTCGCAGCCCCCCACCGACTACCCCCCGCACCACCACCCCGTTCCCTAACCCTCGTCTGATATATCGCCCCCGCGGGCCCCCCTCTCCCCCTCACCCCCCCAACGCCCCTCCGACTCCCCGACCTCTTGATCCT
>MU855589.1:0-40804 GCA_033296695.1 Staphylotrichum tortipilum | reverse complement strand
GAAGGGAATCCGCGCAACTTTTGGGAGAACGAGTTTGAGGTGCTGTTGGGGTACTTGCCGAATCTGTGGCGGCTGGTGGAGAATGGGACGAGTGTTGGGGTCATGAGGGGGGTGCGGTGCAAGGATGCGTTCTTTGCGCGGGCGGTGGAGGAGCAGGCGCGGATCTTGGGGTGTCCAAAGATGCTGGTGCCGGGGCATCATCAGGGGTTTGAGGTTGAGACGGAGGAGTTCTTGCCGTGCCTGTTGGAGATGCTGGAGACGCTCGAGAAGAAGAGGGCGGGTATGTAGAAAGAGAGTTGCTTCGAATGGTGATGCACGAGGTGCAGCCAGCCGAAGCCAGGGCACTTCCTGACTGGCCAACGTTGCGTCTTAGCCCAGGTGTTGGTTCTCCTGGCCATGCCTCCCGCCGTCCTCGCTGCATCGTCGGGTTGCAATCTGCGTGCGAGCCTTACCCGCTCTTGGCTGTCTCTGTGGGCCGAGTTGCTGCCTCGCCGCCACACACTTGTATGAGGAGAGGGTGTGCCGCTAACGAGCTTCGGCTGACCACTTCCCTCTCTCTGGCTGGCAGGCAGCCGTTGTTCTCTGACTGCCGCCAGACTTGATCTCGAACTCTTATCCCCGAGGGCAGACAAGTTCACCAGCACGCGTCACCTTTCTCCAAGGCTCCCGCCTGACCGCTAGAAGGTCCTCCCTCGATCCTCCCTCGATCCCGTCATGGCCGCCACCGCCGCCTTTTCATGGCCAGTATTACCGTGTTCCGGCCGACCCTTTCCGCGACTTCCTCAACAAGGCCCGCTTTCCCAGCAGGGCAAAGCTCCGCGAGATGAAGCAGGTGGACTACTGCTTGTCGGTTGCGTCGCGGGCGCTCCCCTGCCGATACCTGGGCGAAACGGCAGTGCTCAAAGTGGCCGGCGAGCTCGCTGTCGGCGATCGCTGTGCCCACGGCTCCGGGGCCCAGGTCGTTGTCACGGCAAACCGCTCGTGGCCAAAATCTACGACCCCTTGTAGTACCCCTTCGCCGACGACGACTTCCCGCACATTCCCAACGATGTCGTTGTCAGAGCCGAGAACGACTTCGCCCTCGAGTCGGCCGCATACTCGTACCTGGACGGCGAGTTCAGCGGGAAGCTCATCCCCAAGTTCCACGGCTCATGGATCGTCAACATCCCGCTCAAGGACCTGGAACGGCCCGTCGGCTTCATCCTGATGGAGCACATCGACAGCGTGCCGCTGAACAAGCATAGTCCTCAACCATGCTAAGTGTCTTCAGAGGCATTGATCTCGTGCGTGAACAACCAATTCTTGCCATATCCTCCTCCTTGTCGCCATCGCTACCGAGTTCACCGGCAGAGAAACTGGTGCCGACGCGCCACACCGACACGCACCGAGTCTTGCTCCCTTCTTTAACGTCGAGATTTGTTTGGTTTCTTAATGCTCTCGAGGTGTGGCTCGGGTCCTGCGAGGAGCGGTCATGCGGCTGTGTCGACGGATGATGGTCGCTGGTGGGGATCCTTCTGGCGCTGCGGTCCCTAACGACATACTGCCAACTGTTAGCAAGTCCTTGGTCAAACCCCGTAAGTATTCCCTTTAATCGAGGCATCACGGCTTGGATCCCATCATCAAACTCTTGAAATGGCGGATTCCAGTCATCGTTTGTCCAAGCGTCTGCTCGGACAACGAGTTTTGCTCCTGTTGACGGCCTTGTTGGCATTCCTTGCGACTGTCTTCGTTTTCAAGTAAATTTGCGGGACAGCAGACTGTCAACCAAGCCCAGCCTGTGGTCGAGCAGTGGGTTCTCCCCGCCAGGCAGCTTCAAGCTCCCCAGGGTCAACGCGTACCTGGCGCGACACCTCCACCTCCTCGCGGCGACGACGACGGGTTGTTTTCTAAACAAGAACAAGGCGACTGTTCGCGAGAGGGACTTGATGAACCAGCAACAAGACCCACGTCACTAGCCGCACTGATCACATACAAGAGAGCCTCTTCCCATCCATCGTGCCGTCGCCAGCCCTCGCACCCTCGCACCCACGCTCTCTCGCGCTCTCTCGCGCTCCCTTGGTCCCCCAGGCAACCAGCCTCCCCCCTCCTCTCCCCCAACTGCCCTTCCTTCCTCCAACTCCCTCCCTCTCGCCCCAGAAAGGCCAGGGCTGGGGCGGCCCCAAGGCATATTTTCTCGCCCTCATTTTGCCCTCCTCCCTCTCTATTCTTCCCTTCCCTTCAGCAGGTCGCTCAGCCATTCTTCTTCCCCTATTCTCTTCAACCTGCCTCTATCATACCTCTATTTCCCCTCAACATCTTCCGCAATTCATCCTCTATTCGCATTGTTACTCGTATATGGCATTCTCGCGCCTCGATTTTGTTCCAAGCCTCGACCTCGTCGCCGGGGCGGTGCGGCCTTTCTATAAATTGGTCGCTCCCCCAGGTCCGCAAACTCTTCCCGCACTCTTCCTCTTCTACCCACCCTCTTCTTCTTCCACCCACCCTCTTTCTTTCCCACCCTCTTCCTTTCCCACCCTCTTCCTCTCCCACCCTCTTCTTTTTCCCGCACTCTTCCTCCCCTCCCCCACTTCCTCTTCTTCCTTCCCTCGCCCATTTCCTCTTCGACACGGTTCCACTTTTCCTTCTTCATCCTCTTTATTCTCTTCCCCGTCGCCGCTTCATTGTCTTTGTCATCTTGTTTTCCCTCTCTGCTTTTCTTCCTCAATTTTCATTTTCCATTTATCCTCAAAATCGCAGTCGCCCAGACCTTTCCCATTCACGGCCGCACTGCGGCCGTCTCAACTTCAGGTAAGCCACGTCCTCCAGGTCTTTTTTGCTCTTCCTGCCCCTGAATCACACCTTCACCGCGTCGCGTTCGCGTCTTAAAAAGTTTTCTAACCCGTTCTTTCTGTTGCCCACAGGATGATTTCCAAAACCAGTTTTCTCTTCGACCCTCACACTAGTCAGTCGGTCAGTCCGACTAGTCAGGCGATCGATCACCACTATCGACCATAACACTCCTTCTACTGCCGCCTACCCAAGACACGTCGTCGTTAACAACCCTCGTAATCAGCGTCGTCAAAATAAGGTTCGTCTCCAGCTTCCTTTTATCAACCGGTGCATACCCCGTCACCCAGCCCATTAGGCACGACACATCAGACCGCGTGGCTTGCCGAGCCGGTCGTTGTCGACTTCACCCCATCATCCCCCCTCCCAGCTCCAGTTCCAATGATGATAAAAAACACACAATACGAACACGGGCGATTGCGCGAGTGGATGATGAGGGCATGGTTGATCGTCGGAAATCTGAGGAACTGGAGTCGCAAAGTCCCCCCTTCCCTTTCCCTGAGATCCCTTCACCTCCCCCTTGTGAGCATTGCGAGCATTGCGAGCGTTGTTTTCTTTGCTTGGTCGGCTTTTCCGCACTCCTGTATGCGCTGATGTATTTTGTTGCTTTCTTTGCTTTCCGCGTTGCTTTCTCTGCTTTCACCGCACGCCTGTCCTGTTCTTCTGTTGTTTTGCTCTTTCTCTCTTCACCTCGGGGGTTGGGGCGCGCTTCTCACATCCCATTGCTTCCAATGATGAGCTAGAGCCGAAGTAGCGAGGGAGCTGGGCAGGCCCTTGTGAAGGCTCGCTGTCCTCTGAGGCACCACGTGTTGTCGACGAGGGCGTCTCCGCAAGCCCAGGGCTTCGGAGTCTGCAAAGCAGTCACCTTGTCTGAGGAACAATTGAGCACACTGATCCTTCATTTACCCTCTTCATTTCCTTGCCTACCATCGCACCATCGTGTGTTTTGCCTGGTTATGGCCGCCCAGTTTGGGCACTGCCGCGTTGCTCAATTCTGCTTTACCGACTCCTGATCACTCTAACTTTCCTCATTCACTGCTCGGTTGTTGGCTTCGCGTATTTGCACTCCCTCACCTGTTTCACCCGTTTCCCTCACCACCCACCTCCGATGATGAACCGTCACACGTATGCTTAGCTGGAGGAACAGGTCAGGCCTCTAGCAGCACACGGTAACTCCTTGACGCACCCAGTGGTGCTGATAGGGGCTATTTGTCTTCTGGATCTTCGGGACACAGAAGCAAGGACACATTAAGGCCATAACCACACCACGCCTGAGTTGTCTTTCATGCTGACCCAGTTGAGGCTGGACTTACTTCCCCTTTCATTTCACTCCATCAGATTTCTGAGATTTTTGATTTCATTCCCTTCTGTTATCTGAGCCGCTCCAATGATGACACATCGTTTTCTGTACGGCCAGTGGAGGGCGATCAGCCTCCACATATAGCGCACAGAAAATTCTCTCCTCGAGTGGCTTTGGCCACGGTGATGAGAAACCCGCCTCCTCCAGCCCGGCAGTCTCGGTCACCTGCCCGAGCTAGAGGTCACTGCAAGCTGAGGAGCCCCCAAAACCACTTTACCCCCCCCCCCCCGACCCCGCCCGGCAGAAAACACCGACGAGACACCCTCCCATGATGATGAGATCATTGTGTGGGGGCCTTGGTCCGCCCTCACAATATGCACACATGGTTTGCGAAGGGCCTTTGGGTCCTAGTGACGACAGCTCGCGCCTCGCTGGTGCCTGCGGGACTGGTCATCCCGGGGGGGAACACCTCGAGGTCGTTAATATCTGAGGAGCTTCACGTGTGCTTCGACTGTTGCAGACCTTCACATGTCCTCCGACTGTTGTGGGGATTCACATGTACTTCGAATTGGGGTTATAGTTCGAGATGAACAGTATATGGTATGTCAACATTTTTCCCTTCCTTCTTTTTACTTTCTACTTTTCCTTTGAGCTGGCACTACGTTGGATCCGATGAACAAGGCCTTGAACTGCCGGAAACGGCACCAGGCTTTGGGACACCCCAAGTCAGGTCAATCTTGGTCTGTTGTCCCAGGAATCTGAGACAGACCTGCAAGTCGTGGGACCATCTGTTGTTAGCCTTTTACACCTAATGCCCGATTCCCACTTGCTTTCATAATCCCCGTTGAGTCCACAGAGAGTTTCTGTTTGTTTGTTTCGTTTTGTCCTGGTTTTCCTTTGCTTCACCCTCCTCTTTTTCTTTGCTTTCTTTGCCTCGATCACCCTCACAATCAGGCGCTGTGCATTTCCTTCCATTCGCTTGCCGTTGAGAACTTTGCCCCCTTCCCAGTTCTAGTTTCTTTTATTCATCTGTCTTCCCCGCAGTTCATGTTTCCTTCGCCTCAGAGTTTGTTTTTCGGAACCCCTCAACTACCTCTAGCTTTTGTGGTTCCTCATTGTTTATTTTGCCTTGGTGGCTTAACACCCTGAACATCCCGAGTTCTCCAACCTGCTTTGAGAGGAGTCACTTGTATGTCGTTGCTTTGGTCATCCGGCATGTTTGTGTCTGCTTCCGTATTTGGGGTCCTTTTTTTCCCCCTTCCATGCTGCCCTCTGGTATTCTCCCTGCGTTGCTTGTACCATCATCTTCGGGTCCCTTTCCCTTCTTTCCTTTGTCATACCTTCTCGCTCCAATGATGACCTTTATTTTTCTTTTTGTTCTGAGTCCCGCTCGTCGGGTCTGAAGACTCTCGTCACAATCTGAGGAGCTAGAACTGTGCCCAAACCCTGTCTTTTCACCCATATTCCCCTCACGTTATTTCCCTCGGCACTCCAGCGGCTCTTATGCAAAAGCAAGGCTAATTATTTGATGCAGCTTGTAGATAGGGCATGCCCCGGCAGCTTCCGCGTCAGCTCTGATTCCCGGGGTGGATCAGCACTTCACCTACCAGGCCGCCTCCCACTCAAGTATCGATGGAGCGAGGATGACAGACGGTGGTCAGGTGCCAGGGTTCCTCTCCGCCCCATTAGTAACCAACGGCACCAGCATCGACAAACCGAGGCAAGGAGTCGGTGATGACATGTCACTCAAAGGGAAGGATCGTGGCAGTTGCAAAAACAACGGCCTATCCATATGACCACTTTGGGGTTCTGAGATCCCGTCTGCCTACCATGATTGTCAAGGGTGCTGGGAGTCGAGAGAGGGTGCCTGGGAGAATAGTTAGCCTCAAGATAGAAACACAGGCCCGTTGTCCAGTCTATGTATCACACGAGTTTAGCACTACAGGGATAAGTCAAGTCTGCGTTAGGCCAGCCTCCGCTGCCGCCAACCCTGAATGCTGTGTTGGACACATGCTCTCCCATCCGGACAGGGCGTAATACCTCGGCAAGCTTACCACCCCCCTCCTAGGATTTCCACACACCAGTCCGCGGACTGTCCGCGGACAAGCCCAAGCCCTCCACAGACAAGAAACTCACTCACTAGGTAGGCAACAAGCACCACGCGTCCACCACCAGGCTCCCACCTCCCCTTCCACCAATACCAACCAAACTGCACATCCCCTCAGCGCATGCGGCGTAACACCAGTGAGCGGCCCAACAAGGCTCCGTTCCGACGGCAAATCCCAGAAATTGTATCAGCAGACGGCTGCCTAGACGCTGGGCGGTGGGAAATGTGCAGAATGGACGCTGCCGCCCGCCCCAGCCTTGCTTCGACGCGACATCCTGTGCTCTAGGCTGCGAGGGACGCGCACAACGGGAGAGAGGAGGTTCGGGAGGATGAGGGGTTGAGGAGGGGACTCCAGCAAGCAGAGGCATGGACAGTGGAGAGGCGAGATGAACCCGGAGAGGGGAGGAAGCCAGTCACGGTGGTGACCCAGGGGGAGGGATCCAGAGACGGCCCGAGAGACCTGGGGAGCAAAATAAGCTGAGTCGAGGGTCCTCATTCACGACAAGCCGGTGGAAGGAGATCAACCATGAGCATGTGACCAAGTCGATGACTCGATATCGGGATTTCTAGTCCAACTCCGACTCCAAACGCCGGCAAGGACGTATCAAACCACCATCCCTCGTCCATCAAGGCTGAATCTCACACTAATTTCGCCACCGACAGGCAAGGAGAGGGGAAAGCAAAAAGGCGTCTCCCCGTCTGACGCATCCCCATTCCCCCGACCCAGCCCTGTGGCACCCCTATCCATCGGAATCCATCAACTACCATCCCCGCCCCCATTCCCCAATATCCCCCTTGCTGTCCTATCACAAGCTCAACCCCTCCCTCCCTCTCCCTCTCACCAAACAAAACGTTTACAAGGCTCGCCCAGGTCCCGTGACAGGTTGCCTCAGCCGTTGGTGTAACCACGCTTCGACCTATCACAGCCTCGAAGCAAGACACAGCCTTCAAGAAAGGTCGGCAGTGCCTCACAGTGCACTTGCACGGTGCCATACTGGCGACCACTCGGATCTAACGTCGAGCGTGTCGATATCCCGACCAGGGATGGCTCATCTAGGAGCCATGGCATAGCCCTGCTGGCTGGGCGGGCATTTGGGGAGGAGTGCCCCGGCAGCGAGCAAGCAAGCAAGCCACCCAACGACGCGACTGGTTCCGAGGCCGAAGGTGACAGACGTCCAGTGAAGAAAGTGAGGCAACCGGCCTTGTACTTGACTGGACAGTCACTCTGGAGATAACATCTGGGAGACACAGAATCTGGCGCAATAACGACGCAACATGGCGGAGAGGACTACAAACAACCGCCCGCAGGACGACACGACAAGCAAAAGATCGGGAGCGGGCTCCCTCGATGCGGGCCGCATTCCGCGCAGACTAAACGAAGACCAAGACCAGCCCTTACCCTATCTCTCATGCTGCACCACACCGACATTTTGGCGGGCCATGCAGATCAGAGCGGAAGGGGACCCCCGACGGTTGATGATAAGGTTTCTGCAGGAACGAGCCGACTCCGGCGGTCGTTGGGTTGCAAGGCGCCTGCACGGGGGTGGATAGGGCTAGGGAAGGGACACGACCAGACTCACCCAGATAACAAGAGAATGACCTACAACGAGAGGCAAAGACGCCGGCCGTCTCCGCCCAACTACCACAGGACTCGCGGGGGATGATGACGAGGTCAACGGCTCGGCTCAACACCGGCGCCGCCGTCCCATCGCGATGTGACCTCCCCCATCATCCCCCCGTCCTTCCACGATTTCGTCACGTAACCAACTCACCAACAAGCCCAACCCCAGCGCCGCCCTCCCCAGACCCGACGGCCACACCCCCCCGAAAGCGGCATCGAAGGCTCGACGACCCGCCAAACCCATCGAATCGCAACGGGCGGATAGCCCTGCCCAGCCCAGGTGAACAACACACCGCCTCCTTCCGCGGGTCGGTAGGGTACCTACCCAGCGAGCGGGACTGCCCTGCCCAGCCCAGCCAAGCCAAGCCCCCAGATGCCCAGCCCGAGCCTGGCCAGCGGGATGCCAGCGAAGAGTTGACCCGCGGGGCTGGGATCGATGTCGTCGTTCGTCGCTGGGTGGTGTTTGCAAAGCCGCACAAGGGAGGCAGGGAATGACGTGTGTGAGTCACTGTGCTGGGATGCTGGCTCGTGGGGGTCAGTCAGCCAGGTTTGAACGGGTGGGACGGACGGATGGACTGCAAGGGTGTTGTTCGGTGTGCGTTGCTTCAAAAAAAAAAGTTAAAAAAAAAGTTGTGAGATTGCTGATCGCCTCGAAGCGCCGTCGATGTTCCAGACGAAGTGGATGTTGTTCTCAGCACGGCAGATCAGCACCCAGGATCTGCCTTACACACCCCAGACCCCGTGACCACCCCTGCGGCGATATCGAAGACGGTGAGTCAATGCTGCTGCCCGTGACAACTGCCGAGGGAGAGGAGGGGAGTAAGAGGGAAAGACAGAGGGAACGACCTCGCCTCAGCCACAGCTAGAGCAGGGCAAAAACCTACCTAACGAGGCATTGTGTTGCGGCCTAAGGTCTGCGGTCGGTCCGGAGTCCCCGCCATTTGCTGTCAGTCTGGCATCTGTGGGTTGGGCTGGGCGTGTCGCTAGAACCTCAAGTCGCAGCGCGCGCAAAGAATCAATTCATGACACAAAAAAACGATTGACTCTCCCTCTCACGAGGCTTCCTCCCGCCAGAGCGGCGAAAAATTTTCCCTCAATGCGTCGCCAGAACTCGCCGACTGAGACGGGCGGACGTCGTATATGCCGACGGTGGACGTTGGGCAAAAAGGAAAAAAAATGGAGCCCGACTTTCCCCCAGACGAGCTGGCCCGTGCAGCGACCCCTTCCCGGCCCGAGCTTTCACTTCCCCCCCAAGTCAGGCGGCACCACCACCACAAAATAAGAGGGGTCCACATGCCGAACCCGGCAGGACCCTCGATTTGCTGCGTCCCCTTCTTACCACGACATGTCTCCACCCTAGCGGCTGAGCCACCATGTGGCTCTTCGTTTTTGCGGGACCCAGACCCTCGGGATCGGGGCTTGACCGGTTCGAGCCTGAGGCTTGCAGGCAGGTCGCTGCTGGCCAAAATTCCCCGAGAACAGAAACCAAGAAGGGATCCACTTTCTCATTCGCATCATCCCAACCAACCCCTGGTTCTTGCTCTTCAATGGTCCTGCCTGAGGCGAGAAAGGGCCAGCCAGCTCTTGGCAAGAGGGAAATCCCCCCTGCTGGGTTGCTGCTGCTGCACGCCTTGCGCCTGTGCGCCTGCCTCTGCATTAAGGCAGCCTCACCACGATGCGCTTGCGCTGCGTGCAATCGCGAGCGGCCTCTGCGCTAGTGCGCTGGTGGGAAAAGGGGAGGCAGGGGCGACAAGGTGAAGTGCATTCGGAGGTAAGGAAGGCGTTCAGTATGTGTGTGGCTTTATGTTTGGGCCAAGACAGAAGATGGGCGGCCGCGCGTGCTCAGCTGCGACGATCGCGGCCGAGTTCAGTTCAGCAGGAATTGACTGCGTCGTACACAGTCCTCGACCTGGCCTGCATGCGTTTTTCGGATAGGAGACGGCAAAGATCCACTGGCGGGCGTTCCGTTTGCGATGGGCGTCTTATTGGCTGCGCGCTGGTGCGGAGGGCTCCGATGGGGGCATTCGCAGAGGCGGCATTGGATGGCGATACCGAGGGGAGGCACCGAGTGAAAGCTCTCCCCTTTTTTCGTTGGCCATTTCTTGCTTTCTTGGGAGGGAGGCCACAGCACCGGCCGGCACAGGGGGTGAGGTGAGGGAACCGTTTGGTTACGCAAAGTACCTGGGATCGTCCAGGTCGTTGGACGGGTGTAACTCGCATCTCCTGGGGGTCGCACCTGGTGCGGCCACCCGCGATCAGCTATCGCGGGGTGTGTTTGTTTTGGATGACTCGCCCTTTCTCCTCTCCCCCCTCAGCGATACGAGAGGGGCCGGCCCAATGTGGCGGCCCGTGTCGTGCATCTCGACGCCGCCGCCGCCGTCGACAAGCCCAGGGACCGAGACGAGAGGACGGACGGACCCTCATCGTCGGTCGGCTCGTGCGAAGCCAGTCCTCGTCCTCGTCCTCGAGCAAACCAACCCACCTCCGTCCCTTGTCCTGTCCCGCCTCCGACCGCTCACCAGCGACCGGACAACTCCTCGCCCTTCCGCCATCTTCTGCAATCGCCGCCCCTCCTGCCCCCTTCGAGTCGCCGGGTTCGCGTATTGGACAGAGATATCGTCAAATTTCGCATTTTGTCCAAAATTTTGTGCGCAATGCGCTACGTCAGAGACCCTGTCCAGGGTCGGAAGCACTCCCCAGCGTATGAGACGCTGCCGCGCGCCCCCTTTTCACCACACCCCCCTCCCCTCCCCCTCCCCCGGGGCTCCAAAGTGTCCATCCAGCATGAACATCTGCAGCGGTCCATGCACATTCCGCCTGCCAGGACTTGAGGCTGAGGAGTGTCGGTGAAGGGCAAACCGGGAGCGAGGTCGGTTGGCAGCCGTCCGTCCCATATCCGTCCGCATGGGGAGGGTGCAGGTGAAAAAAAAAGACGTTGCCGACTATTTCTGGGATGCGAGAAAAGGGGCGGGGCTCTGCGGAGCCGGAGAGCAGCAGCAGCATGCCAATGCCACTCACCTTGAGGCCGGCCAGCGGAGCAGATCGAGTGGCTGCAACGCTTCAGCATTGGTGTGCAGCGTCCGGCGACAGCCTCCAATCGGGGGTCGAGAACTCTGCATCCTGAGCCTGTCTGCGCCGGCCCCCCATTGGCTTGCTGCGGGCGGTCAAGACCCAAACAGCCCGCGCCAGCCATATTGGACATCAACGCAGCAGACCATGACACAAGGCAAGCCATTAGGGCATCAAAACATACATGACACGCCCCCCCCATCTCTCTCTCCCCCGACGTGAGTCACGGTTGCCAGGCCAAAGGGGGGAGGGAGAGAGAGGCAGGCTTGGAGGTGAGGACGGCGGGCGGCGGGCAGCGGTGGTCGGCTCTCACTTCTCCGTCGTCCTCCGGCTCGCTGCCCCCTGGCCGTCGCAAAAAGGAAAATCGCATTGGCAAGGTGAAAATTTTTCGTTACGGTGAGCCAAAAGGGAGAGATGATCAAAGCGGAAAGGTGGCCGGGAGCAAGGGGGAGGGAGTGGAAGGATGGAAGGGCAACAAGGGGAGGGGAAAGGTCAAGGGGGAGGGGGGGGTCAAACCAAAAGCCCAAACAGCCACACCGGGACGGCCAGCAAGGTAGGGGGTGGGTGTTCTAGAAAAAACAAAAAACACCCCCGGCCAAGCCAAGGGGATGCGACGGATGGACATTTGCCAAGCGCAGCCAAGGTGCCTCCCAGAGCACGTTGAGAGCTAGGGGACCAAACCAGACCGTCACTGGGTCCCTGTCTCGTGCAGATAGGAGATGCCCTTTTGAGCAAGGTCCATCGCGCGGTTTCTTGTTTTTTGGGTGGATTGACCCGCGACAGTGGATTTAATATTCCCCTGTCTGGCCTGGTCTGGTGTTGTTGCCGCCGACCGCCGCCAGCCCGCTCACCACGGCCCGACTGGGGGCTGGGGGGAAGAGGTTTGTTGACCGTGTCCCAATAGGTACTGTACTCCGTACGGGGACATACTCACCGAAAGGGACCCGACCGCCCCGGCTGTTCAGCCGAGGGCCAAGGTGAGCGAAGCGGGGACTGCGACGTCGTACCGGAGCGAAGAAGTTTCAACCGAAAATGGTGGGGAATTTGTGTGAGGGAGGCCTGCCGGAGATTTCGGCTGCTTAGCGAAGCTATCCGCCCACCCATCCATTCGCTCAGCAAGCGCGCGGAGAGAGATGTGAACGCGTGTCCTTCGTTGTTGGTGGCGAGGACTGCTGAGACGAACGAGCTGAGGAGAGACGAGACGAGAAAGATGGCTGGGAGGAGAGACGACAGACAGCCGGCGGTTTGCGTGTGCTGTTGAAGCGGCAGGCAGCCACCTGGGCAAACGGCCCAGGGCCAGCGTTTGAGGCTCGGGATGGGGGCTGCTTATTTTTGCCGAGAAAGGAAAGAGAAAAAATAAACAGGCCGGGGATAACGGGTGGCCGAGGAGGGCGAGTGGCCAGGATGGAAACACGGACGGGCCAAACAAGGGCGGCCCATGTGTTTTTTTTCTGGATGGGCTTGTTTCTGCTCCCTGCTCTCTCCCATGATGTTTCTCGCTCTCGGGGAGGAGTCAGTGGCACAAGCCGCCGCGTTTGAACGACACAGCTCTGGCTCATGGTGTCCCGTAGATGGCGGGAGATTACACCGAGCAGGAAGGTGGTTTACATGCCTGTTTGCATGCCGTGCTGAGCTGATGTTGCTGGGACGGCACGATGTGATGGAAGCGAGTGAGAGAATGGATGAATGTTGGAGCGCCGTCATTGGCCGCGCGTGGGTGGTGGGCATGCGGCCTGGAGGGGAGAGACCCGCTGAACGGCCTGGCTGCATGCAGCCGGCACACGCGAGCGCGAACCGATTCGCAGATGGCCATGAACTGCGATGGAGGGATCCGCAAGGCGCTGCAGCTGCGATCAGAGGTCCGGGCCCCGACAGGACGGACGGCCTTCCATCAGTCGCTGGATGCGCGTGGCCTGGTGGTGGTGGTGGTGGTGCTTGGCAACCCCGGATTTTACTATGCCAGAACAGTCGACGCGCCTGCATCCAGATCACTCAACGGGCATCCCATGGCCACATGACGGCGCTCCAGTGGTTCCAGTGGTTCCAGCGGTTCCAGCGGCATCAACGGCAGTCGAAGTGGACTTCACCCCGCACGACCCGATCGCCTGCGCGATGCGAGGTGAGGGGTTCCCGGGCTTCCCCTCTGCGGAGACGGCTGGCTGGAATCAACGAGCTGCTCTCCACCACTCGGTCAACATTGGAGAGAGACATCACGAGAGACCACTAAGAGGCACCAATGCACGCCACGACCGATAGGGAGCAGCGCATACGCAAGGCCGTCAGCGACAGAGCACCTCGCACCGCCGTGTATGTAGACTCTACCGTGAGCGTCTAAGTGGCAAATACTCGTCAGCTCGCCGCTGCCTTGGCCGGGTTTAAATTCTAGCTTCCCATCAGGAATCCGTCCACGGCTTCCAAGTTCCTATCTCAGAGTCGTAGAGGCAGCGATGCCGTCGTCAGCAATGTCCGCAGTCACCAAATGATCTTCCCGCGGCTTTCTGGTGCTCCCAAAGAGCCAGTCGCCGTTGATATTGGCTCTCGGCGGTGGCCAGCCACGCACTCCCCGCCCCGATCATCCCGCCCACCTTCCCTGGCCCCTGACACGAACCTCCATTGGGGCTTTTGAGTCCTGCTGTTGTACGCCGTATCCTTTGACGAGTCACTGTCCTCACCCTGATAACTGTGGCCTGCGAAACCTCTCCCCAAGACCAGCCACCCTGAGAATATCTCCAACAACCAGAACCAGTCATTCATATCTGCACAGCCGCGAGGGGACCTGCTTCCCGAGACTTCCGACGCGCTTGCGCGACGACACCTCCCAGGCATCCATCTTCCGCAATCTGCTGGGCGTCCATGTCCTGGTCGGCCGCGGTTTTTTCCTCGTCCTGCTCGGCTCACCAACAACACGCGTGCCGTTCCTCTCTCTCTCTCGCGGAGTCATCCCTTCGACCGGGGGTCTCACCTTGACGCTCTCTCTCCAGCCGTCGTCGCACACCACCAACCTCCCCATCCCCGTCCCTTCCCCCCCTTCACCGGCTCCTCGCTTTGGACGCCGCCAAGTTGCAAACCCCGGCCTGCTTGCTCGTGAACCGGAGGGAAAATTTTTCACGGACCGTTGGTCTTCGAACCCTCCCCTGGCCGAGAGCGAGAGCTGGAACCTCCCCATCCCTGGTCTGGCGCGGACCAATTTCGCTTAGCCCGTCAGAGGCTTGCCAGTGCACCGCAAATCCGGGAGCCGTTCCCGCCTCGCAAATTTGCAACCTGGCGACTGAAGATTGTTGAGTGAATCATCCCAGAAGGATCATCGCGGGACCCCGTGGGCGCCTTCTGTGCTCGTCCTGCTCGCTTTGCGCGAGTGTATTGGTGCTTCTGCTGCCCTGCTGCCTTCTGCCGCCGACGCACTCTTGTGCTCTCCGGCCCACTGAGGGCAGCAGGACTCCATCACGCGCGGCTGGGCGCCATCACAGGGCTTCGGAATTCATTGGCCGAGAGCGCGGCCCGTGCTGGCACAGTGCCAACAGAAGGTGCTGGAACTGGGTCGGTGGGTGTGGCTGTTTCTCGCGACTGCTGACAAGGTCGGGAGAGCGCCAGAGATCGAGGGAGAAGCAGAGGAAGGAGGGAGGGAAAGTGGGTGACTAACAGCACCCCGGCCGGCCACTGCAAACCCTGCAACCCTGCGTGGACAGGGATCAAGAGACGAGCCAGGGTTGGGAAAGGCAGCAAGGGCACATCTGCTATTGCCACGCCCCTCCATCAGGATC
The DNA here is from genome assembly GCA_033296695.1 of Staphylotrichum tortipilum. Classification (NCBI taxonomy): domain Eukaryota; kingdom Fungi; phylum Ascomycota; class Sordariomycetes; order Sordariales; family Chaetomiaceae; genus Staphylotrichum; species Staphylotrichum tortipilum. Next base: position 26,120 of record MU855589.1, on the reverse strand, counting down.
CATCCCAAATTTGTCGACAGGGGTCGCCCAAGCCCATTTTTTCAAGTTCCCCCCCCTGTCCTCGCTGGTCTTCCCCCTGGCCCCCTGCCCCTCCCGCCTGATTGCGCCCGGCTTCCTCGCGCACACCTTGCGTTTTATAAAGCGCTGCCAACCTCCCAAAATCCCCTTTTCCTACCAACTTTGGCTTCCTGCCAATGCGCTCAGACACCTCCCGCCGCGCACCACCCGACCGCATCTTTCATCACTCCTGAAGACTGGACCGATCGAAGCGTCCAGGCCCTTCCAGAAACCCAGCCGTCAAAGCCGTTCCCGCGGCCTTGATGCCCCGACTCCCCGAGCGGAGATAAAAGCACCAGACCCTTGACATGTTCGCGATCAGAAGACGGTTTTCCTCTCCTCTTCCCACCGACCACAGACCAAGGTGACTGGCGTCACTTTCTCCCCGCGTCACGACATAAGCGCGAATTCCCGCGATCGATTTCGAGTGCTGCAACAGCACCACCATCACCACACCCCTCGCAGAGGCTGGGGGGTCCACGAGAGAGACAGACCGAGAGAGAGGGAGGGAGCAGGAGAAGGAGAACGAGGTTCATTGCTTGGAATCCAACCAGCATTTTTTGGGTGTGAGGAGCACACCGCAAGAGCCAGAGACAAGATGGCCAACTACTCGCCCTATGGGTCCACTCCGGGCCCGGAGTACCTCTTCGACGAGAAGAAGTTCCCCAGCCCGTCACCGACGCCCTCACCCCGGGGCCCGGGCTACTACAACCCCTTCCCCGCCGCGCAGCAGCCGCAGCGCCCGGCGACCCGCGCCCACTTCCGCAACAGCAGCAGCGGCATCAACAGCGGCATCAACAACGGCATCAACAGTGGCTACGCCAGCCCTCGAGGCCCGTCATTCTCCCCCCGGTACACCAGCGACGGCCAATACGCGACTGTCAATGTGAGTGTCTCGCGGTCTCGCAAGCAGAGTTTCTCGTCGGGCTCGCCGTGCCCTCCGCGCGAGCGACGCGCCTCTTTTTCTTACCATCCGGCCTCGGTCTCCCACGGGGAATCCGACGAGGACGAGGTCATCCACGTCGACGGCAAGACCTACGTGCTGCCTCCGCGGTCCAGGGCGAAGCCACGCCAGGGTCATTTCACTGTCAACGCTGGTGGGCACGGGACTGATTACGGCTACTACCAGGGCGGTCCCTCCTACCACTTCGAGAAGGAGCCCGGGTTCGCCTCGCCGCGGTACGAGCCTGACCGCCGCCCGCCGCCTGCCGGCGCCAACATGGCCGCCGGCCAGGCCCGCCGCAACTCGACCTCGGTGCCCCAGCGTCCCCAAACCGCCCGGCCCACCAGCATGCACAAGAAGCCCCCTCCGCCGCCCGTGGTCCGCCAGGCCACTGACGCGGATGCCAAGCGGCACAAGATCCCCGCCGGCTACTCGCTCAAGAACTGGGACCCCACCGAGGAGCCCATCATGTTGCTCGGCAGCGTCTTTGACGCCAACTCGCTGGGCAAGTGGATCTACGACTGGACCGTCTACCACCAAGGCCCCGGCTCCCCCATCGCCGACGTCGCCGGCGACCTGTGGCTCCTCCTGATCCAGCTCTCGGGCAAGATCAAGCGCGCCGAGGAGATCGTCCCCAAGATCCGCTCCAAGGACAACAAGGAGATGGTGGAGGAGTTCATCGAGGCCGGCGAGCGCCTGACCGACAAGCTGCGCAAGCTGCTCAAGGCCTGCGAGGCTCCCATGCTCCGCTCCAAGGACAAGCCCAAGAAGGAGGGTCAGCTGGGCAAGAGCGCCGGCGTCGAGTTCGTCGAGACCCTCTTCGGCGCCGACCGCGAGGCTGACAAGACGGACCGCTTCATGTCCTCTGTCCGCCTCTGGAACCTCCGGTTCGACACCAACTGTGAGGACCTGCTCAAGAAGCCGAGCATGTAAAACCACCACCACCTCGCCACGACACACGGGCCCTTCTCACCTCCTTCCTGTCGGCTTCACCATACACACACACATACACACACACACATACACACACACACACGCACATCATCGGCCCCAACCTTCAACCCACAAAACAACAAAACACAAAGCAAGATACCCAAGCCAGGCTGTACGATTAGGTCTCTTTTCGGGGGTCGTTTGGTCTCGCGGGTCTTTTTATACAGGGATTCTCATTTCCCCGGGGGGGCGATTTTCGTCCTCGATTACACAGCGTCGGGAGCAGTCCCGCAGTCCACGGCGGCCGGTCTTTTCTTTCAGAGATACCCACGCGCACACGGAAGGTCGCCGTTACGACCGTCTTTATACAACACAACTCAATCAACAACAATGCTCACGAAGCATGGATGGGAGCGCATCGTTTTTGATGACGCAGCGGCGGCCGCAGAGAGGCTGCTGCATCCCAGATGTACAGGAACTTAAAAGTTACCGGTGTTTGTCTTTTCGGATCGCGTTTCTTTTTCGGTGTCGGCTGGATGGATTGGATTGATGGATCTCGGGAAGAATATTTGGCGACGCAAGGTGGCCACACCGGGTTTTTAATGGCGGTTCTCTTTTTTTCTTCTCGGCTTGGGAAAGATGGATTTCTTTTTTGTGTTTGTTCGGACTGTTCATTTTCATTGTCTGTCTGAGAGGTCTCGCTGGGCGTGTTACTGCCTCGTTTCTGCTTTTTTTTTACATTGTGTCCCCTGACGTGCTCCAACAATTTCGGAGAGCCGTCAACTTTTCTTGTCTTGCGTTTTTTTTCTCCTGGGTTTCTCACAGGATGGATATACCCCCTCTTCGAGTGTTTTCCTCCTTTTTTTGTTTCGCGTTTTCTCCTCTCTGCGTGGGATCATAGACTAGTGGTAGCAATTAGAAGGATATCTGGTTTTTTTTGGCTTGCTCTTTTGGTCCCACGGACTGCTTATGCTATGCCTTGCCCTGTTGTGATTCCGTGGGTGTTGCGTGTCCCCAAACGTTGATGTCGCGCCAGCTGGAACTTGTGCGCGTGTCCACTCCACTCCAAGTCCCACGCATCTCTGCTGGTCCCACCACATTCCTCGTCCCGCTGCCAGATTTGAGCACACATGCCGAATGATGGGCCGCATCGCAGCGAAATACATTCCCCAAATTTTGCAGCCAACATGTCGGTCTTTTTGTTCTGTTTTATGTGTGTGTTTAGCCTGTGATGGACCCGTCCTTTTTTAATTTCTCCCCTCTCTTTTCTTTTGTTTTGTGCCCGACGTTTGCCTGAGATCAACCCTATATTTCAGCCCTAACATGCTCTGGGCGGCGCCGTTTGGCTGGCTGGATGTTTCCTCCCCCTTTCCCTTCCAGTGCGCACCGCCTCACTTTTTGGGCCGGCAAGGTAGGTCAAACGGGAACGTGTCTTCCCGTTCTGCTACGCCATTCAGATTTTTTTCTTGTTCTCTTAGACGTGTCCTGCGCCTCATGGCCCGGCGGCGGGCGGCGCGGGTGGGTTGGGATGAAACGGGGGATTTTGATCCATCGCACGCCCTGGTCGCTGGAGCGGTTGCCTGCGCGGGTGGGTGTGAGGACGGATGGCAGGGGCAGGGGCAAAGGCGTTGGTTGGGACTTGGGAGTTGGGACCGTGCTTGAGGGGAACGGGGGATTGTTTTTCTTTTTTCTTTTCTTTTTCTTTTCTGGTTGGGTTTCTTCCAGGCCATGTTCCATACAGCATACAGATGTACATCTCATCTCATCATGGTTTTCCGTCTGCCTTCCCTCGCTGCGCAGACGGTTACCTGTCTTATTCGAGTTCAAAAAGCGGGAGTCGACAGAGGGAAACGGACGGATAGTTGCCTGTTGTTTCTCTCTGTTTGCCCTGCCTGCCAAAATTCCTTCTTTGCTTTTCCTCCCTCTCCATCCCTGACCACTACCTTTCCATCACTCACTGTAAACAGACACATCATCGATGGCTACGCCCCTTCAAATATCATCCTGCACCTCCCCGAGACCACCTCCCTCACCTCCCTCACCTGCAGCAACGATGACGAACGAGCATGCAGCCAGCCGGGTAACCCTCCCCTGTTTTAGCGAGCATGGCTCAGGAGCGCAACGCGAGGACCATGCAAACGGCCGCCGCCGCTGCCGTCGCCGCGGCTGAACAATGTGCGTTCTGGTGCCCAGGCCATCACGGGGCACAGGGCACAGGGAGGGTGTACGAGCAGTGTGGTGACACGAACGGAGGGGCTCTTTCGTCGTATGTCCTCTCCCGGTTCGTTAATAATAATGCTGGGCGGGCGGTCCAGTTACACGGCAGCAGCCAACTCCCAACCCCCTTCATCCTCGGCCGAGTCCATTCACCACCTGCCCACGGGCACAGGCGTTAGTTCGTTCATTTTGTCGGCGCGCCCCAGGAAGGGAAGGTCACGGGCGCGGCGCGGGCTGCCCCCGCCTGGCCGCCCCCGCCTGGCCCACCCGCCGCGTCGTCATCGCTGTTGGGGTGTGGTGTGGTGTGGTGTGGTGTGGAGGGCCCGCCGGTCCGAATACTGCGGCGTGTTGTTGAAACCCGCTGGTCTTCATGCGTGTGGTGTACGTGCCACGCACGGGATTCATAATCACGGTCGATGCGTGTCTCGCGTTTTGGACAGACAACCATGGAATGGCTGGCTATGACTCCCACGCCGGCCCTCGGCTCGGTGAGACAGCGCACACCGCGGTGAGGGAGGAAGAGGGTTATGCAGTGTGAAACCACAGGCTCAGGTATTTTCTGATCCGCGGGCTGGGTCTCCCCTGTGAAACATGATCGGGTCGCGGGGTGGTGTCTGTGTTTTTCGAGGTTGTGCCACCACTCACCGCCGCCCTGTTTTGCGCCCGACTGCTGTACGGCAGGCGGGCAGTGAACGGCAGGCCTGCCCAACCCCGCCAGCTCGCAGCAGCACTCCCAACTTCGAGGTTGGCTAACCGCAAGTCCATTCCAAGAACCCCGAACTATTCGCCTGCAAAAGCCACCCACCCAAGATCGACAACTTCCTGCATCCCCCCTGTTGGTTGTGCCATGAGCACCGCCCTGCCCTGCCCACGGCCCTAAAACCAGCCCTACAGGTGGACCGGGCAGGCGGGGTCTCATCCACCAGGCCGCTGGTCTAGTTAGCGCCAAACAGCAGCCCCAATCACAGCCCCAGCGGGGTTCAGACGCCTTGGCGCCTGGCGCTTCTGGGCGCGTTGTGATCAGCACAGGGGAAGCGCCCGCTGGAGTTTTAAGCGCGGAGCGAAGGTTGGTTCATCCCATCCATTCCATTGTATCGCATCGCATTGCACCCGTTCTATCGGGTCGGGCCACAGTTCGGTTGTTCGTCTGCTGTTTGTGGGTTGGTGCTATTACAGTCCAGCTTCCATGGCTCAGGCGCTAAATCTTGGGATGGGGAGCCAGCAAGCGTGTAAGTGGGTTAGGGTTAACCATCTGGCACCCCTCTGACATCACCACCCCCCCAGCATGACCTTGGCAGCTGGGTTCAAGGATACTCACCATACTGCCATCCTTTTAAAGCATGGAAGCCATGCTCTTCTCTCCCGTCCCTGGCGAGCAGCTTGGATAAACCCAGTTTCGTCTACTTCAACGCGGGGTTGTTCCCCGTCTGCCTTGCTGATCGCCAACCCCACCGAGACTACAGCCCATGAGGGCGCACAACTTGGCCGCCTGTTGGTGATCAGGTCTCGCCCATTTACACAGCCAGCCTGCCAGTGAGTAAAAGGTGGTGGTGGTGGTGGTGTTGCGGCTCGAGTCACATTTCCAAGGCTCGCCATGGGTATGTCTGCTGCCTGCGGCGCCAAACCTATGACGCATGGCTGGCTTTCCATGCGCCGCGCTAGAAGGGCGGGCGGGTGGTGGTGTCCCGATCTGCGCCGTTCGGGGGCCTAGTTTTGAGGCCCTATTTTGGGGCGTGTGGGAAGGGAGTGTTTGGATGGACAGGAAGAAACGTGGTTTTGGGGGGGTTGCGGCACAGTGCGCGACGGCGTGGAAGGGGGTTGGGGCATGTGCTTGCGGGGTCGGGCACGGCCTGGCCGTGCGTTTTTCTATTCTCTTGTTGTTACATTTTGGGATTTGCAAACGAGAAGGATAGAGGACGGGCAAACCGCTGTGAGACGCAAACAGGGTGCCCGTCGCTAATAGATAGTGCGCGGTTGTGTCGCGTGGGCCAAGGCACACTCCCCCTCCAGTTCGCTTGTTCTCTCGTCGCAAGGGGTACACTCGTCTATCAAGATGGCTGGGCGGGTGGTGGTGGGGATGGGTGTTTGCCTGGGCGGGTTGGAATGTCGTTGCATTCACTTATTGCGCCTGTCTTGGGGGTAATGGCTCGTCTATTCTGGTTCGTCTGAACCCCGTCGCGCCCCCCATCCGGGTGCGCAGGCGATGGTGATCTGCCGTCGCTCGCTCGGCTGGATCAAGTCGGGTAAAACGGCTGAGCAAGAGCTGGGAACTTTTCTATGATGACCTGCATCTACACATCTGCACCCGAGTATTTGAGGCGTCGTATACAGATGTATTGTCCTCGCATTCACTGCGGTGCGCTCACTCAGCCGGACCCTGCTGTGCCACAGCTCTCCCACCGCCTCCAGCCCCCCCCAACGGCGAGGCAGTGCAGCGCCCCCAGGATCTCCCGCGATCTGGTGGCTCAGGATTGTTTGCTTCAGCCTTGTGGGATTTTTGCCCACTCCATTTGTTTCATGTTTCTCGCCCCATCCAGGGGCGGCCTATGGAAAATCTTTTTGCGCATCAAACAATGTTGTTACTCCCCCCTCCCCCTGGCCAGATGGTCAAACCGGGTCGTTTGCGGCTCCCGGGAACCACGTCTTTGTCGGCCTCTCCCTCGGGTGCCGGCAGTGGATTAAGGTTGTCGAGACCTGGCGGCGGCCCCTGGTTTACTTGGTCTGAAGGGGTCGAGACGGCCCCCAGGGAGAATTGGCTTGTCCGCAAATAAATCCAGACAACGGCATTCCAGCTGCCCTCAGTGCAACTCCGCGATAGACAGACAGCATCAGGATATGGCAAACACCATGGCGTCTTGACTAGGGAGGGTCAGCAGTCCATCCATGCACCCATCACCCACCCATCCAACACTCCATCTCCGACCATCCAGATACCCAAAAGACCAAGTGCATTCCTGGCTCTCACAGCGTCGTGCGGGCGGCTATCTGCAATTTTTCGCAACACCGGACCGGGGCGCCCAATCAGGAGCCCGCGCCCGCCCCTGTGTCACCGTGACGGGCACACCCACCACCACCCACCCACACCTATCTGTGGCGCCCACACCGGTTGCTCTGGCGCGCTCGCTCCCCCAAAACTCACTTCTTTGCTTCTTTTGGTGGTGGTGGTTGTCGCCGCGGAGGTTGGCATGATTGCCTCCTTTTTTTTTTTCTCGCCTCGCGGGGCTGCCGTTGTCCATGCGCGCGCGCGGAGATATTCGCGCAACACACCCTCTCTCCCCCTTTCTTCTTCGTCCTGGGTCGCCTTCTTCTGCCTGGGACTCGGTCAGAGGTGAGAGACTCGACTCGACAGCAGCCCAAAGCAAACCCAAAATTTTAGGCTCCCAGCATGCTGTTGTGCAGCAGCACCCAATTATTTTTAGGGATGACGGCGTGGCGTCTCCTCCCAGCCCGCCCGCCCGCGCGTCACCCAATGATTCCCGCTGCACTCACTGGGCGCAGCAGTGCAGCAGCAGCAGTTGGGGCGTGAGAGTGCGAGCACAACTTTGGGATGGATGGATGGATGGATGGATGGATTGGTGGGTTAGTGAGCGATGGGTGGGTGTGAGGTGGGTGTGGATGACAGTGTGGCATGGCGCATCCATGCCATGCCATGCCCCTCACTCCATCCACCCCTCCCCCTCTTCATCCTCGGCGCGCCCGCGTGGAATCTTCCTCTGCTTCCACAAACACAGTTAGCAAGCAAGCAAGCACACAACCAAGGCAGGCCAGCAACGCACACCAGTCTTGGTGTTCTTCCCCTTTGGGCCAGCGCCCGTACCGTATCCCACACATGGTGTCCCACCACCACCACACCTCGTCCGGCCGACACCTCGCGAAAGGAGCCAAACTGTCCCGCAGCAAGCAGTTATGTACGTCGTCCATCGCGGATGTCTCGGGCGGAGCACCCGGATGCAGGCCCGAACCAGGCCTCGGGGGAGCCACGTTCCAGAAACCGACTGTCTGGACACATTGTCCACAACGGTGGTTGATCCCAAACCCATCCCATCCAAGATATCCCCCAAAATCTCACATCCAGTCTTTCCAACCCCAGCATCCATGTGTCCCCAAACCGGGTGTATTCACATGGCCGACCCCTCCCCTCCACGTGTTGTCAACCTGATCCGAAGCGGGGTCCATCGCCAAAACGCGGGGCTCTCTCACCCCACCAAGCAAGCGGGGCATGGCGAACTCCGTCCGTCCCCGTTTCCGCTGCGGCCCCTCCCAGACGTAACAACCTACCCCTCCATCCCTAATCCCTCAGGGTCAGGCAGACCAAAACCCAGCCGTCCAGACAAGGGGGGAAAAAACCAAGATCATCCAACAACTCGTTAATCCCCCAAGAAACCTGACTGGAAAAAAAGGCCGGTCTTGACGTAATCCCCCACCTCCCCTCCCCTCCCATCACCACACCCATACCAACGGCAAACGAACAAGAAGAGGAGGAGGGGCGCTGAGTTGTCCCCCCCAGCCATTCAACCCGCCAGCTCGGCTATGCACACCTTCCAGTTAGCCCAGTTCCCCTAACCAAACAAAGAAGAAATTTAATGCATCCCACCCAACCCCGCGTTTGGCGCTGGGATTTGCACCGCCCGCCTGCACCCGCGACGTCATAGGCTCGGGTGGACGGTAAATCGCGGCTTGAAGTGACAGGCGGGGAAGAGGGAGAGGGGGGAGGTGGTTGATACCCAGACCCCTCCAACCTACCTGCTTGCGTATGGGAGTAAACTCAAAGAGGGGACGGGCGGTGCGGAAAGATTCGGCGTCATGGAGAGAGATGGGGTGTTGAGGGTTGACTGGTTGGTGGTCTGAGACGAGTTGGATCTGTTCAATTCCGAAAGGTCAAAAGTCAAGTAAACAAACCCCTGAACCAGCACCCATCCCGCCGGTTGTCACGAACACCTCGCTGAATTACTGAATTACACTACCACACAAAACAATGCCCCCTTAGTATACATAGTACTACTCGCTCTATTCCATTGAAACAACCTACCCCCCTCCCCTCCTATTCCAAGGCCACTTCTTCCCCACAATCCCCTTCCCACCCCCGCCACGACCAGCAACCACCACCTCATTCTCAATCCCAATCATCATCCTCCCCACCCCCTGCGCAAGCCACCTCTCCATGCTCTCAAACCACAGATACCGCGGGAACACCCACCGGTACACCACCTCACCGTCCCCCTCCCCGCCCTGCAGCTCCTCCTCCCGTCGCGCCGACGAGTGCCGCGAGTTCATGATCGGCTCGCCTGTCGTCGCCGGGAGCGCCGACAAGTCATCAAAGGTTAATGTTGAGAGGCGGAAGGGACGCTGGTCTTGCGTTCTTCCTGCTCCTGCGGCCCGTTTCTTCGCCTTCTTCTTGCGGGCTTTTTGGTTTCCTTTGGTAGTAACTGCTGTGTTGTCGCCGCTTGGCGGTGGAAGTGCGATGATCTCGGATCCGGTCGCCGGATCGCCCTCCGAGGGCGGTAGGTCGGGGTGGTGCGGAGAGGAAGTCGGCGTAACAAAGTCTTCGTGGTTGGTTTCCGGGTTGCTTGAGCGGGCCGCGGACTTGTTGTTAGGCGTGCTGTCGGCGGGCTGGTTCTCAGCCAGCTGGGGATGAGTGTCCAGTTGCACAACAGGCAGTTCCGGACTGGCTGGTGGTTGGTTGGCAGGGCTCCCTGATAGGGGTGTGTAGAACTTATCGCCGTCAAGCGTTGACGTCGAGCATTCCGATACGGCCGGGGAGTGTGGGCAAGCCAGAGGGTTCGACGGGGCTGGTTTGGTGGGGGTTGATGCTGATGACACCACCGGTACTGGTGCCGATGGCAAAACTGGGATTGGTGATGATGGTTTAGCTGGAACGTCTGCTGAAGGCTTGGCCGGAGCTGGCGATGATGGCTCCGCCGGAACCGGTGCCGAAGGCTTAGTGGGAACCCGAGATGACGGCTTTTCAGGAATCGGCACCTCTGGCCTAACTGTGATTGGCGCTGGTGGCCCTACAGCTGATGCCGGTCCAACCTGGGTCGGAGGTGATGAGATCGGCTGGCCTCGTGTGGCATTATTGGCGGCCCTTGCCCCTTCCCAGCGCCACTTGTTTCTCTTGCTATTTTTGGTGCCTGTTGTTCCGGGACAGAAGTTTGAACTGGATACCTCATTATCTGATGTGTTGAGTGACGACGACGGTTTGGCGGCTGGGGCACCTGAAATATCGGCAAGTCCTGGGGTGGGTGGGGTGAGCCGTGCCGACATGGGAGAGCTGGGACTTGGAGGCAGGTTCAAGCCAGGTTCTTTACTATCGTGCGTTAGGATAGTATAAGGATTGGCGGTTGACACACCGGAACTCTTGGGAGGTGCCGCGGTGGAAGTGTTGGTCCTGGGCGGTGGGTTCTCAGATGCCTTTCGACCCCGAGTAGCTGCTGGGAAAGGTTTGGCGGTCGGCGAAGCTGAGTGCTTGTGATGTGCTGATGTAGACGAGTTGGGGCTGGCAGACAGGTGCGAGCCGGATGCTTTGCCACCGCGGATTGCGATAGGAGAAGAAGGTCTGACAGCTGGCCCAGGTGCGCTCTTGAAAGTTTTGGCGGGCAAGGCGCCAGAACTCTTGGAAAGTGTCGGCATGGATGGGCCAGCCCTGTGAGACATCGACGTCGAAGGTTCAGCCCTGGGAGGCGTTGGCGCGGATGGCCCAGCCCAGGGGGGCTGGTACACTCTGGGTGGTCTGCTCCCAGGACCCCTGGCCGACGCAGCGTTGGCAACCGGAGGACCTGGGACTCGGGGAAGTGCTGGGAAGCATGTCCGGGCCATCGGAGGTGGTCTCTCTGGGCCGGGAGCAGTTGCGCTGACCACTTGGGCAAGGGTACGGGGGGCCGGGCGTTCAGGACGATCAACAGGTCGTGGGCGGGTGGGAGGGCGGATGGAGGGGGGTGAACGAGCGGCTGGAGGTGGGATCGCAGAGACGCCCCTGGTTTCTCGAGACGGTTGGCCAGGTGTTCCACGAGAGGAGGACCCTGCTTGCACCGAGCTACGGGGCCGAGAGGGGTGGACTCTCGACGCGACCAGAGGCATCGCTGGAGTGACTGCTGGCTGTTCAACACGCCCAGCCTGCGGCGCGCTTTCCGAGGTAATCAGTGAATCTAGACGCCTGTGAAGTGAGGGGCCGGAGGGTTCTCTGACGGGAGGCACAGACAATTGTGCCGGTGGCTTCTCAGCAGTGCGAGCGGAGGAATCCTTGGAAGGAACTTGGTTGGGTTGTGCCATGGGAGCGGTCGAAGCAGGTCGGCCCTCACCCGGAGCTAATGTCGACAACGCAGCGGGTGTGGTTGAGGCTGTCGGGTCACTGACGGTCGCATTGGAGGGAGGCTTATCAGGGCTCTCTTGGCGTGTGGGAGGTGCCGAAATAGATGGACTCGCCACAAGGCTTGTTGTTGGCAACCCAATGAAGCTGGCTAGTCTAGGAATCAAGCTGGTTGGCGCGTCAAAGGAGGCACCCTCAGAACTGGTGTCAGGGCGTGTGGGGGGGGCTGGGGTGGATGAGCTAGTGGTGGGGACCGGCGTCGGTATGGTGATGGAATCCTGTGCTGGCAAAGCGACCGCAGTTGCGGTAGAAGGGGCTCCGGAGATGAATTCGGCGGATGTGTATACGGGGTGGACCGGGGCCGATGGGCTCGGGACGGTGGCTGGGGCTGCTCCACCAGCTGGAGCTGTCCCCGGTGATGCTGTTGTCGGCACAGGCTGAATCGTGGCTGGTTGTTCAGGGTGGGTTGCGATGGATAGATTGACCGGGTTTGGCATCGATACAGCACCCTGACTTCCTGGTGCAACGCCGATGGAGATCACGATGCCCGTGGCAGTTGCTGTCACAATGACAGGTGGCGTAGGCATCACTGTGTTAGCCTGGGCTTGCTGAAAGACGCTCGCGGGTGCGAATGTCGAGGAGTCCGTGGGAGAAGGGGCGGGAGCTTGGACAAGAGCCTGTGTTGGCGCAATCGGAGGAACCGGCATCGACGTTCCAACAGGACATTGCACTGATCCGGCCAGGGGAGCTGATGGCGGTACCTCGACAGGAGCCACTAGTGACGCTCCAACGGCGGCTGACTGTGATGGGCCAACGGGTTTCGATATTGATTGGCAAACGGGGGTCAGCCCCGATGGGGTACCCGGAGCAGGGACTGAGCCGGCGGGATTTGGCGTTGGCTCGGCACCCGGAGTTGATGGAAGTTTGTCCACCGGCACTGGTATCGCATCCATGACAGCTGGCAACGCCTGAACTGGAGGCGGCAATGAAATAAGAGGACTCGGCGGAGCTTGAGCGAACAGGGCCGTTGGGTTAGCAGAGGCGGGGCCAGCTTCATGGGCAGGAGGTGCCGTGAAAGGAATAGAAATTGAGATAGGTTCCGCGAGTCCCGAGGCAGGTTGACCAATGTGGGTTGCTTCCAGGTCAGCGGGAGTTGGCACAGGCTGCGTAATGAGAGCTGAGGTCGAGTCAACGGGAGGGTGTGTTGGCTGCTCAACCACTGCTGGTATTGCTCCAGCAAGGGCTGTCACTGGTACCTCTGAAGCCAAAAGAGGTTGATCAACTGGACCTGCGATCGGGTGATTCGGGTCAACGGGGGTTGACGTAGGTTGGACAGCAGGGACCGGCGTAGACTGGGCAGCAGAAACTGGCGTAGGCTGAGCAGCAGAAACTGGTGTAGGTTGAGCACCAGATTTTGGCATGGGTTGAGCAACTGAAGCGGTGTGTGCAACAGGAACAGGAACAGGTTGAGGTTGATCGGCTGGAGCCGCCGTCGTGTCATCAGGAGTTGTCGTGCTATCGACGGGCCTCCACAATATGGCCACGGGTGCCTGCGGCACATCATGGGAACCTGGATGTTGTTGATACACAGGAGTGCCAACAAGAGCCGCAGTGGTGGCGATGGGGCAACACGGCAACACCGCAGGAGGAACCGGTTCCGAGGCGGCTGGAGCAGTGGCTGCTTCAACGGGAGCCGGAGCCGCTTCAACGGGAGCCGGGGCTGTTTCAACGTGACGAGGAGGAGGGCCACCGGGAGCTGGCGCCGACGCCTCAACAGGATCTGGTACTGCAACCATAAGAATCGGCCCATACTGATCCGCAGGAACTGGTGCTGATTCCGGTGTCGCCTCAGGCTGGGTGACCTTGATGACGAGGCATTTCGGCACCTTGGCCTTGTCCGTTTCCTGGTCGTGGGGTCTTTGATTCACTTCCTCGTACATTGGATCCTCTGGTTGTGGTGTCCACAGACTGTTGTTCCCCTCGTTGGCGAGTTGTGGTTTCTCGGGCTGGCCTTGAGTCTTTCCGTGGCCTGCGCCATGCTCCTCGGGGTCGTCGCATCCCTCGTCATCCCCGGCCGATACAACACTCTCATCCGAATCCGGGCCGGTGTCCACCACAAACGGTGTTAGTACCTCGAATACATTTTTGTTCTCCGGCAGTTTGCTCTTCCCCGAAGCCCCATGGCCGCCTTGCTCAGGTTTCGCGTCCCCTGCTTTCTTCAGGCTCTTCATCCGCATCCCAAGCTTAGGCCAGTCGACGGACGGCTCGCCAGAGGCATTCTCTTGGGAAGGTTCTGGTGCAGCTTGCTGCTCTGGAGCGTCCATCTTCGGCGGATCCTGCTTCCCATCAGCCAACATCTTGCTGTATGAGATTCCGCACTTTTGAGGTTCAGTCCGTGTCACAGGCGGAGGCTTGCTGTACACCAACTTGCCCCCCAGCTGGCACCCAGGCGTCTTTTTCACACAGGGGGTTGGGGTGTCGATTTGCTTGGCCAGCGCCTCTGGCTCCGCCGGCTCAGAGGGAGGTGGCGAAGGCGGTGGGCTCTGCACAGTGAGAGGAATGGACGGAGTCGGGTTGGGTGCCCGCTTTCTCCACTCCGGGGCCGGCGATGGGGGTGGCAGCTTCGGGGGGGCTTTCGGGGGAGCATTCGGGGGAGCTTTCGGTATCGTCTTGGCCGCGGGCGTAGTCTGGCTGGCTGCTGGTGTGGTACCGGTCGGCTTCGGCGGCGCTTTATCCTCACTGCTAACGCTTGCCAATTGCTTGTGCTTCCGCTTGCGCTTCACCTTTTTTGAGGCCATTTCAGGTGCACTGAAAGCTGGCTCGTTCTGTGCCTCTGAACCCCCTGTGTTGGACGTCGACTCAGGCGGCTTGATCAGTTCTCCCAGATTCCTCGCTTTCCACTCAGCCCAGCCCACCTCGAGGTCATCGTCTGATTCATCGGCCCAGTCAAATCCAATTCGTCGGTTGTTGTACGCTGGAGGTTGGGCTGGGGGTTGCTCCGGGGTTTCTGCCAAAGTTGTCTCTGTGTGCTCATAGGGGGCGCACGATTCCGATGTCGCCTCGACTCTCGCTGCTGAAGGATCCTCGCTGCTCTCCCGCCGTGTTTGCTGATCCGGGCCTCCACTGCTGTGATCTTGTGGCGTGCTCTCCTCCGGCGAGCCGTGTTCTAAGGGTGCGTTCTGGTGGGATGGAGTGTGTGCCGCATCTGGTCTCGTGGTCAGCTGGCCCTCAACGCACAGTGGAGTATTCTGCTCAACGCTTCCCTCAGACACACCTTTACACTGATCCGGAAGGGTCGCCTGCTCCGGGACCGCTGTTAAGGTCTCTGCGGGAGTGTTGTAGGTGTGTTCGGGCGGACTGTGCTGGCCCGGCGGCTCGTCGGGCAAGACGGGATCGGGGTCATCACTGCCGAGTGAGGGAGTGTGTTGCCCTGGTGTTCCATCGGAGGATACTGTCGAGCTCAACTCCTCAATCTCTTCAGTCTTGTCAACACCGGCATCAATGTTCCCTAGGTTGGTCTGCGGCTCCTGCTCGGCGAGCGTCGCATTCTCGGGGCTGGCTGCTGGGGAGCCATGGTCGGCATCCATCTCCCCGCGATGCTTCGGGGGCAAGTCGTCTGCGGCTGGTGGCCTGATAATGCAGTTGGATGATGCTTCAATAGGAATATGCCTTCATTGCGGAGGGTGGTGATGTCGATCGGGGTGAGGTGGGAGGGCGATGGTGATGATGATGCAGGCAAGGGGACTCGTTGTGTGTGTCGGGGTGGGAATGCCCTCGTCCAGGAGGCCCACAGGAGGTCCATACGACAATGACATCAGCGATCAAAACACGGGTATTATGTCTTTGGTCGATAAGGTGTGCTGGAGAGGTTGCGGCGTTGTGTGTGCGGTTGATGGCGGGAAGGGTTAGAGAGACCAAGGGGAGCGGTCCCAAAATAATCCATTTGGAAGGGAGAGCATGGAGAGGTCACAGCTGAACTCCATTGCAAGGGGTTCGCTGTGCTGAACCTGCATCTGGTTGTAGGAAAGAACGTTGCTCAACTGACTGCCTGCGCTGCATTGGAGTGTGCTACAAGCGCCTGGACGTGAAACTTTTCCAAGCACATGCCCATGGGAAGGATTGGAAGGGGGAAAGTGCGACCACAGAACAACTTGAACTTTTCAACTCAACCACAACCGCCATCACGCACCACAACAGGGCATACGCAAACAGCCCGACAGCCACATCCCTCATTTCCACACACTGGCGCTTTCCGTCCCCGCCTTCTTCCCCTCCTGGTACGTCTCATCCAGTGCCTTGTACAGCTGCCTGACCCTCGCCACCTCGCCCGCCCATTTCTTCCTCTCCTCCTCGTCCGCAATCCGCCCCAGCAGCTCGGACAGGCTGATGGCCGTAAAGAATTTGTTCTTGGGGTTATACAGCGGGCGCGCAGCCAGCGTCTCGACCGTGTCGTTGGGCGCGCGGACCCTGAACACCTCCTCGAGGATGTCAATGTCGTAGGGGATCGAGAACATGTCGCGGCTGTCCTCGTAGGTGAACATGTAGTAGAACTCGGTGAAACCCGCCCAGGCGATGCCGCTCAGGCACAGCGAGCACGGCTCGTGCGTCGAGAAGAGCACGCAGTCTTTGGTGGCCGGGCGGCCCTCGGCCGGCGACGCAAAGAACTGCTGGATGCAGTTGATCTCGCCGTGCAACAGCGGCGACACGCGCTCGTCGTTGGTGGCTACCGTGATGGCGCGGAGGTCGGCCCGCGCGAGCACCGCTGCGCCAAACACCTTGCTGCCTGAGCACACGGCCTCTGCTGTCAGCGGTACGATGCGCTCCTCGGCGACGCGTAGGAGGACTGAGATGATCTCGCTGGGGGTGTGGGAGGCGGTCATGGTGGAGGAGGTCCGTCTGGATGTGAGCTGAGGCAAGACAGTACTGTGGCTGGCGTTGAGTGTTCAAGTTGGTGGTTGAGAGGTACGAGTACGAGGGTATACCGAGTTCGTCAAGCTCGAGTCGTGAGCGAAGCTTCAACCCCTCACTTACTCTTTCAGGGCTTATAAACAGCTTATTGCCGTCAGGCATGGGAAAGCCAAGACCCGGGGCTCGGCACCGGCCGGGAGTCATTCATAAGCAGACGGCGGGGGCCGCTTCGCACCGGATGCCGAAGGGCTTATCATGCACGCCAAAAGCAGGAAAGGGGGGAAGGGGGCGAGCGAAGAGGCGGGGATGTGCGTGGTGTCCTTATCGGGATGGGCGCTTGTCTTATGTAATGGCGTGATGGAAGAATCGCGGACCCTAACCCTGGCTCGCCCATCCAAACAAGTGAGCTCAAAATTTCCTCAGCTGTCAACGACGACCACGCACCCTCACTCATCCCAACGACACCCCAACCCTGAACTCACGAGTCAGACTGGTGGTTTCGGTTGCCCAGCATGCACTACATAAGATTCTGCCGCCCGCCCGAGGTGCAGCCAGGCCGGTCCCATGCCTCGGTCAAGATCGTCCTGACCATTACCACCGACCTCAGCGACTCATTCCTCTCACCGGGGATACCCATCCAGCTCGCCGTCGTCGGCGCCTACACGCAGCAAAAAGATGGCAAGAGCCAACTGGTGCCCGTCAACTTGATCCAGACGAATCCTCCCACCTGGCGGGCGGGAATGAGAGTGCTCAAGCTGGACCTCCCCCTGCCACCGTCCCAGCCCATCGAGACGATCCAGATCCGCCCCCTCAACCGGCAGCTTACCGCCCTCAGCACCGACGATGTCCTCCCCGGAGCTCAGGGGCTGATCATGGGCGTCTATGCAGATATGCCGCGCCCGGGTGGTGGACCTGCGCCGTCTGTGTGCTTCCGGAGCCTGCGGCTGTCCACCGGCGACCCGGGGGTTGTTCAGACGCTTCAGATAGAGGAAGACCTGGGGGAGAGCATCGCGCGCCATATCTGGGACTCGGGTATTGTCATGGTCTCGCTTTTTGCGGATCTCTGCTTCGACAGCACGGCTGGGACTGCTCAGAAGAAGGCCTTGCCCCTCCTCCGCGACATCCTCTCGCCCCAAGACCGCGCGCTCAACATCTTGGAGCTCGGGTGCGGCGTCGGCGTCATGGGCATCGGCCTGGCGCGCATCCTGGCCTTGAGGCAAGCAAAAGAGCAGCCACGTATTCTCATGACGGACCTGCCCGAGGCAGAGCAAAAGGCAAGGGCGAACATCGCCCGCCAAGCCGACGCCTCGGCCAACCTCGACTTTGAACCTCTGGACTGGGAAGACGGCAAGGACGACCGGTTCGGCGACCAGGCCGCGTCTTGCGCATGGGAGCTCGTCGCGTTGTGCGACTGCACCTACAACACCGACACGCTCCCGCCGCTGGTCAAGACGCTGTCCGCTCTCCATCGCCACTCGGCCACCCACAGTGCAGAGACGGGGGCACCTGTCAACACCGAAGTGCTGGTCGCGACCAAATTGAGACACTCCTCGGAACGGATCTTCTTCGACCTGATGTCGGCAGAGGGCTGGGCCATCCGGGAACAGACGGTGCTGCCTCTCCCCATGCTTGACGGCGAAGCGCAGGCGGTGGAAGTCTATCTGTTTGGGAAACAGGGGTGATGGGTGGTTTGGGGCAGGAATGCTGAGTGAGATGAACTCGTGCATGCCTACCACCGGAGTTCAAGCATTCGCTGGCGGTGGGGGCCGAATCGTCACCGGATCGAGAAGGGGGTTTCTGTGCCCAGCTTTGCCACAGCAAGCGAGACAGCGACGTCAGCCAGACGCGGCAAACCAGGTTGGCGAGTTGATGCCTCGGTCGGTAGCTGCTTCATTGCTCGACGGCACATTCCCCCTTGAATCCGTGGCACATGCAACTGCACCGCCGCGCCGGACGAGCAGATTGTCTGGGGTTGGGGGCAGAACGAAGCAGGAGGAGGCACGCCCCTTCTCCGTGCCCCTCCCCCTCCATGCCGAGAGAAGAAGCCAGATCTGAGGCGATCTGGCTGGATGACGGATGGAGCAGGAGAAGGAGGGTCTCCAGACATTGGCGTCGAATCGTTCCACCCAGAATCCGCAGGAACCTTCATCCCATCCAGAATTGGCTCGGAGAGCATGGTCCCTGCCGCCGGCGGACAGTGGAGGTTGGCCCGCAGCGGGAGGCCGTGACCAGAACGCACCAGTGTCAGCAGGAACAGATGATGCGAAATACCGCGCCTCTCATTGGCCAGAAAATCCGAACCCAGCCAATCAGGCATCCCCCAATGACCCGATCCGGTTGTGCCTGGCCCTGGCTGACCCTGCGGCGCTGTTGGGGCGACCCACAGTTTCAGCCTGTCGCCTCGCCGCCAACAGCCCAGGAACCTATGACATCAGCCCCAACACACCACGGGCCGCGTATAAGTTAACGATCCCGTCGCTCTTCCCCAGTGCTGGAGATCTGTTCATCTCCAGATCCATCACACCTCGCATTCACCAGCCCAGCTTTCCTCCTCCATCGTCTCTCCGCGACCCGATCTTTCTGCAACCACAGGCTGCCACCCGCACGCTCTCCTCTGCCTTCCACTCTCCCACCACAAACCACCCAACACACAACGCAATGGCTTCCAAGCCCGAGACCTGCTGCGGCAAGAGCGCCGAGTGCGTTTGCGGTATGTCGTCCCCCTACATGTTTCCCCCACCATCGGCTTGCCCTCCCCCCCATCCCATTCTCTTCCTCCAGCTCTCGGATCCTGCTTGTCTCCTCAACCCAAGCGCAGCATCCCCTTACCCGCCCCCCCGCCCTTCGAACTCTCCTACACCTAGAGGATTGCTTTTGGTTAAACACTTCGCTGACTCGCATCTCCTCGCCCTCCTCCCCGGCCCCAGCCCAGCAAGCCACCTGCTCGTGCGGCAAGCAGTCGGCCCTCCAGTGCAACTGCGAGAAGGCCAACACCGAGAACTCTGTCGAGGGTGCCCGGTGCTCGTGCAAGTCCCGCCCCGCCGGCCAGTGCAACTGCGCCCGCGCCGACACGGAGAACAAGAAGACGTGCGGCGACTCGTGTGACTGCGGCTGCCGCGTCTCTGGTGGGCCCCCCTTGATTCCCTCCCTTCGGACCAGAGCGATGGTGGATCATCGGTACATGGCATGACGGACACTAACCAGGGGCTCGACTCGACAGGCACTTGCAACTGCTCTAAGGCCGCGGACGCCGGATTCAACCCCGCCGACCACGAGACGGATTTCACGACCAAGTCATAAACCGGCATCACGATCGAGCTGGTGGACGGGCGTTGCCTAATGGTGGCTGGCGGTACGGCATGGGCGTTTACGGAATCTGGTGGCGTTTTTTAGATCTTTGGACTCGGGGCGACAGGGAAATGGCCGGACACCAGGATGGTAGTGTTAGGAAGAAGGGGCTTCGGAAAGCCAACGGCAAGACACCAGCCCCGGAAATGAATTCTGTTCCCAACCATGATGAGCAAGAGGTGGCAGCTAAGCCTGATAGGGGAGAGGTGGCAACGTTGTTGCAATGCCCGGCTGCGGGCCCGGAGAAGCACAGCGACGAGCTCGAGAACAACGGACACGCCGGCGGCAGAGCCCCAGATCAGGCGCCTCGGGAGGCAACGGCCGACGCGACGGGCACTCGTGACCCCTCGCCCAATGGCCAGACCGTTTTCTCTGACACCGAAGGGTCCCCTGCGGCTCCCCACAGCCCCGACACAAGCCCAGCCCCGAGCCCGGAACCCCCGACGACGGATTTGGTCGCCGACAAGACGGCTGATGGTCCGACTTTGGTCGGTCCCTCGAAGGCCGGCGTGCACGTACCTGGGTCATCTGCAGGTGATGCCGTGATGAACGGCGGGAACAACACCGGTGATGCCTCGGTTGTGGATGGTTCGACTTCGGCTGATGCCCCGCCAGACGGCGAGACTACCGCTGATCGAACTCCGACTAATGCCGCGATGAACGGCGAGACCACCACTGGCCTGGCTTCATTTGATGCCACGATAGACGGCGACACTACGATAGACGGCGGGAACGACAGCGGTGATGCCTCGACGGACAACGAGAACGGCTCTGCTCCAACTACGGCTATCCCTCCTACCCCTCCAGCTGGTGAGGATACTGGTCTAGCTCCGGTTCATGCCTCGGCAAGCCGCGGGACGGACACGGTCCTAGCGCCGGTTGAGGCCGCGGCGATTGGAGGGTATAACGTTGGCCCACCTGCGGTCGTCCCTGATGCAACTCCTGCGGGTGCCGTGGCGGCTGGCGAGAACAACACTGGCCCAACTGCTGCTCTCGCTGGTCCAGCTCTGGCGGATGGCGGCGTCAACACCGGTCCAACTGCGGCTCTCGCTGGTCCACCTCGAGGTGCTTGGGCCGCTGGTCCACCACGAGCTCTTTGGGCCGCTGGTGCACCTCCGGTTTATCCCTCTCCACTGAGCGAGATCCTCGGATTGGGGCGCCTGAATGTTCATTTCCCCGCGGTGATCGAATACTGGCAGCTGGAGGCGGAATACGTGGAACGGGCGGAACGGCTCTTGCGGCTGGCTATCGACAGAGTTCAGGGGAAACCGTGGAATCCGGGAAAGGCACGTCGCGTGGGCAGGGCCAGGGGCATCAGATACCGGGGCAAAAGGGCGCACAGGCTGAACATGGAATTGGGATGCATGCGGGTTCAAAGATCATCGAGGGTCAAGGTGCCCAGGTTTCCGCTGTAGAAGTGGGCGAGGTTCCTGTGTAGCAGTGGATGATGGTTGTTGAGTTGGGAAACAGCGGCATGGGAAAAGCGATAATGCAACATCCTCACATTTGCACATCTGATGATTCTGAATGCGACGGTGCTTGTGGCCTGTGTGGGCATGTGGAGGGGTCCGTCCCATTGGACTGTTCGGACACGTCCCAACAGTTTTGGAATCACCAGGTGTGTGGCGCCGGGCGTCTGTTGGCGCATACGAGTTGTCTCTTCAAACAAGGTCGAGAATGTGCCGCTGGGCGGTGCTGTGGCGTGATGAGGTCGAAAGTGGGCCAACGCGATCAAAGGGCTGCGGCGCAACTCGATGCAACCCAAAGCCAAGCCAGGTGTTCCCGATGGACAGGGGGGTTGCCAGGGGGTGAGCTGATGAGCTAGCTGACAGGCCAGATTGATGATCACCGCCTTGGGCAGAATTGGGGGGATTGGGTTGCAGGGATACCCGGGTACCTGCGGTGCACGATGAGCTCATTGAATGGAAGCAAGGTCAAGTCGAACTGGGGGGAAGAGGGGAGGTCAATTGAGGGTCAATTGGGACGGCAACAATGCGAGTCAAAGGGAAGAAGCACCCGGATTGTCGAGAGGGCGAGTACGATGAAAGGGAAGAAGGGCGCGGGCTATGGTGTGCTTGGTTTGTGTGTGTGCTGCCACGAAGCACCACGAAGCAGCAGCGCAAATCGCCGGATGCGGGTTATTGTGGGACCCCGCGTTGCCTATTGAGGCGCTGCGCTGCGCTGGTGAAAGCTGCCCGGAGTGAGCCAAAACAAAAAAACTCGAGTTGCAGCCCAAAAAAAGTCGCGACTTGGCCACGACTGACCCGAGCTTAAAATTCCTCGACCGCTTTCTGCACCCTCCCACCCTCCCACTCTCGCACCTTTCAACTGCATCTTCGCATATCCAGAAGAAAGCTTTATCGCCCAACGGCTTCGTCGACTTACTTGATAAACCAACCAACCAACCGATTCTGTTGTTGCAGCTCGGCTCACGCTCGAGTTTGCCGCCTCGCTTTCTTCTGTGCAACTGTTGCATCGTATCATCGTGCCACAACCACATTCCCATCCATCCGTCGCTCTCTCCTGTTCTACCACCCTTACATTGCATCGCATCGCATTGCGTCGCGTCGACAAGCACACAAATCGCGATGCCTCCCAAGCGAGCTGCCGCTGCCGCAGCCGACACGGCCACAGCCCCAAAGCGCACCAAGACTACTGCTGCTGCCGCGCCCAAGAAGGCCGCTGCTGCCACCAAGACCGAGGCGACCAAGAAGGCCGCCGCTCCGGCTAAGAAGGAGACCAAGAAGGAGGCTCCGGCCAAGAAGACTGCCGCAACCAAGAAAGAGGCTCCGGCCAAGAAGGCCGCTGCCACCACCAAGAAAGCCGCCGCTCCCAAGAAGGCCGCCGCGCCGACCAAGAAGAAGACCACCAAGCCCGCCGAGGAGTCGGACAAGGAGAACGAGGTCGACGCCTCCAAAACCAATGGCGTCAAGCGCAAGCGCGACGGCGAGGACGAGGAGGCCGCCGCCGCTGACGTTGCTGGCGATGCTCAGACCAACGGCGAGCGCGGCACCAAGCGCGCAAAGACCGACGAGGCCGAGCCCCTTCCTGTCAAGAAGCGCAAGGTTGCCGCCCCCAAGCCCGCGCCCAAGCGCGTCGCGCGCGAACTGAAGCCCATCAACGAGGTCCCCGCGCAGGTCATGGACATCTTTGTCTTTGGCGAGGGCACCGCCGGCGAGCTCGGCCTCGGCAGCGTGCGCGTCGACGGCAAGAAGCCCATCGACGTTAAGCGCCCGCGCCTGAACCACAACCTTAAGAACATTGTGCAGGTGGCCTGCGGTGGCATGCACGTCGCCGCCCTGACCAAGGACAACAAGATCCTCACCTGGGGCGTCAACGACCAGGGCGCGCTCGGCCGCGACACCAACTGGGACGGCGGCCTGCGCAACGTCGAGGACGAGGACGAGTCGGATGACGAGGACGACACGGGCATGAACCCCAAGGAGAGCACCCCCGCCGAGGTTGACACGTCGGACGTCCCCGAGAACGCCACCTGGGTGCAGGTTGTCGCCAGCGACAGCGCAACTTTTGCGCTTACCACCACCGGCCAAGTTTATGGATGGGGCACATTCAGGGTGAGTTGTGGAAGTCTCACTGATCGCGTCTCGCGCCTTGGCTAACCCACCCTCCAGAGCAACGAGGGCATTCTCGGCTTCAGCAAGCAGGTCATGGTGCAGCGCACGCCCACCCACGTCCCCGAGCTCTCCAAGATCAAGCAGCTCGCCGCCGGCCTGAACCACGTCCTCGCCCTGGACGAGAAGAACAAGATCTACGCGTGGGGCGCCGGCCAGCAGGCCCAGCTCGCGCGCCGCCTCCTCGAGCGCGACGACCACGCCGCCCTTTACCCGACGGGCATCGGCTCGCTCCCCGGCCGCGCCAAGGCCGACAAGATCGCCTGCGGCTCGTACCACTCGTTCGTCATCGACACCAAGGCGCGCGTCATCGGCTGGGGCCTCAACAACTACGCAGAGCTCGGCGTCGAGGACGAGGCCGGCCAGGACGGCGGCTTCGTCATGCGCCCGCAGCTCATCAAGGCCCTCGAGCCGTACGAGGTGACCGGCATTGCCGGCGGCGAGCACCACTCGCTGGCCTGCACCGCCAAGGGCGAGCTGCTCACCTGGGGCCGCATCGACGGGCACCAGGTCGGCCAGCCCTCGGGCTCCTTCTCTGAGGACAACACCATCTGGGACGAGCGCAACAAGCCGCGCATCCTGCTCGTGCCCACCGTCGTGCCCGACATCAAGGACGTCGTGCACGTCGCCGCGGGGACCGACCACTCGTTTGCTATCACCAAGTCGGGTGAGGTCTATTCGTGGGGGTTCTCGGCGAACTACCAGACCGGCCAGGGCACTACGGACGACATCGAGGCGCCGACGCGCATCGAGAACAGCGCGATCCGCGACAGGAAGATTGTTTTTGCAGGCGCCGGCGGGCAGTATAGCATTGTTGGCGCGCTGCCGGAGGAGGAGTAAAGGACCTGACTGAATGAGGTTTTTTGGGGGGGCATGTTTTGAGAAGAGAGACGAGGCTTGGATGGATGTTCGGGTTTGGCTCGTCGGCTGAGGGCGCATTTGTTCATGTCCTTGGTCCCCGCTGTTTTGACATGAAGAGATCATCATGTCTGGCGCTACCCGCGGATGAAAAGGAGGATGGCCTCCATTGGGCAACGGGGCGGTTATACCGTTGCAGTTTGTTGTTTTTGTTGGTTGCTTTTGCTTTTTCCTCTTAGCTATCTGTTTTTCTGTCTCTTCTCGTTTCCGTCGTCTCTTTTTTCCATTTCCATTTCCTCTCGCATCTCATCATCGTCTGTTCCCCGGGTTGGGTCGGGCTGGGCGCTCTGGGCTGGAGCATTTCGCCGGCCACTGATTGGACTTGACTGGGCTGGACAGGACTGGGTACCTACCTAATGGATGAAGCAAAGCATGGGGCGCACGTCTTATCTTATACATGGGGCATGCATGGAATGGAATTGGCATTTTTCTCTCTCCTGATCGTTTTGTTCCTGCGAAGCTGTGGCTCTGACTCTGGGCAGGTCCTCTCTTCTCGCTCTGGCTCTTCAACGGTCCTTTTGCTCTCTGGCTCCGGCTCTCTACTTGTACACTACTCCCGCGAACTCCCACTTCGACTGCCTGCCTGTCTGGATGGATGGAGGGATGGATGTAGGGAAGAGGGCTGGGCACTCCGCTCGGCTGGCTGGCGGTTGTTTGTAGAACATGCACTTGGGCATGGCCGCTCTGCTGACTGGGTTGCTTTTGCTTGCTTTTGGCGTATAAGGGGAAGGGAATGAACTGGTTGTTTCTGATGAGGATTGGCATGCTCGTGATACTCCTGACTTGGGTAATGGTGCTTGAGGTGAAGTGCCACCGTCAAGCGGTGACGAGGCGGTGGCCAATGCCTCGCTGTCAGCTCCGAGAGTTTGTAGACGTGGTGTACCTCTCTGCCAGGTCAGGAGGGGCTGCGCACGTATTCTCCAAGATGAAGCCGGAAGATATGCTCTCCCACCCATCTCCCCCGATTCTTACGAAACATGCCCCTCTCGCCGTCGAGTGTCATGGTCAAGACGTTCTATTCCCTTTTTTCATCTCATCATACCCTGGATATAACAACAACAATCGCCTCCCACCACCATCCTCTCCGCCTGTCCTTATTGTACACCCAACAGTCCCCACCCTCGTTGCCCCTCTCATCACCACATCACAACTACCCCCATCCCTCCACCATCCCCCATTTCCATTTCAAGCACCCACCCCCCCACCAGCAACCCTCGCAAAACTCCCACTCCCCCTGCTGCTAAACACCGCGATGATCCCAAACCCCACATAAAACAGCCCCAACGGATACGCCACGAGCGCGCGCATCCCCTTCATGCCGCCCACGGCGCAAAATATCCCGCTCGCGCTCCACGTGCACCACATAATCGCCGCGGTCGTCAGGGTGATGCCCAGCGGGCCGTCCATCGGCACAAAAATCCCCACCATCCCCGTCGCCACCAGCGGCAGCAGACAGTACCCCAGCACTGACGAGGAGCGGGTGAACGTCAGCGACGAGGACGACCCGGGTTGGGCCGCGGAGCTGCCCATGCCCGTGGCGCCGGCGCCGGCGGCGCCAGGATACGACGGGGTGTTTGTATTGCTGGCAGCGTCGACGGGTGTCGCCGGCGCCATCAGCGAGAGGATGCCGTGCAGCAGGAACGACCCGAACACGGCGAGCCCGTAGATGTACCCAAAGTGCACGCGGCCGGAGAGGAGGAGAAAGGTGCCGTAGAGGAGGAAGAAGAAGAGGGGCCCGGCGAGGTCGCTGTCGTCCATCAGGTGCTGGTCGATACGGGAGAAGGGGTTGAGGACGGCGAGGGTCTGGAAACACAACAAGGTTAGTGATGAAAGGAACGGGGGAGGGGGGAAAGGGGGG
>MU855588.1:4377-40818 GCA_033296695.1 Staphylotrichum tortipilum | reverse complement strand
GCTGGTGATGGGCGGGAGCGGGGTGGGCGCCATCAGGCTGTAGGAGGAGGTTGGGAGCTGGGGTTCGGAGTCGGTGCGGCGGCGGCGGGCGGGGGGCTCGATGTCGCCGTAGGAGCTGGAACGCGGGTGGGGGTGGGAGTGAGCAAGGTGCTGGTGGGCGAGGGATTGGGTGAGGGGCGAGTGGAAGGAAGAAGCCGAGTGGTGGTGTTGAGGGGCTTGCGGGTGAGCCTGGGCCGGCGGAGGGGGGTGGTGGCCGAGTAGGGAGGGGCTGTCGGACGGGAAAGGCCCACCTCCTACACCACCGGGTCTGGGGAGCGGGCTTGATGGCCCTCGATCGCTCCCTTGGGTGAGAGCTTCTCGTAGACGGTTCCGTTCGGTGCGGTAAAAGTCGCGCTCGCTCTCGAGGTCCTGGAAGCGCTGGGCGAGCTCCCCGTTCCTCCGCTCCAGCTCGCGGTTCTCGTTCTCCAGCTTTTGCAGCTCCTCCTGTTGTTCTCTCTCCTTCTCCTTCTTCCGCTGTCGGAATCTGGCCGACGCCCCTGCGTTGCGCTGCCGCTTCTGGTCGGCCTGCCGGGATCCCTGGTGCACGTCCACCGCCACCACGATCTCCTCCCCGTGCGTGGGCGTGATGGCCAGGAGCGGTTGGCCCTCTGAGATCTGGAAATTCCGCGCCGCGCCCGCAGGGAGCGAAGTGACGTATCCGGAGCCCCAGCTCCCCTCGCCCGACGCCCCGGGTGTCCCAAACTGCCGGCTGCCTGGGAGCGGCGCCGGGAACGAGGGGACGGACACGATCTGCCGCCCGGAGTGCTCGCGTTTAAGTCTCCCTTGCTGTCGTGGCTCGGGAGGCGGTGCTGATACTGCTGAGGGGAGGCCGTGGCTCAGGCTCGGCTGTGAAAGCGACCGGGACAGGCCAAAAGTCGGTCGGGTCGGCGAGGGGCCCGCCGGTCCCTGCCCGGTAACGGGGCTTGGGAACTGCGGTGGCGGTCCTAGGGGCTGGGGCCCGCCAATGTGTGTTTGGGGAGCATCGTGCATCGAAATCGGGCCTCTCGGGGCTGGGGCCGGGCCCGGGCCGGGGATCGGGATCTGCTGGAGGCCCATGGCGAGATGCTGCGCCTCGACCGTCCTCATCGCGGCTCGACTAAGACTAGCCGCTCTCGGTGACCGAGGCGTCAGGATCCGCCTCGCACCTATGGGGTATGGGTGACCAGTCTGGGGAGACCCCCGACCGGCGGGCGTCGGCGGGCCAGCAGGGGATGTCGTCGCGCCGGGGAGTGCTTGGTGTGCGGACCGTGGTGTTGTGGCGCCCGGGGCCTGATAGGTGAAGCGGTGGGACGGTGACCCATCCCCCGCGCCGTACTGGCTCATCTCGACGGACGAGGGACGTGGTGGGAACGAGTGCGTCTGCTCGGGCAAGCTCTCGCGCGGTCCCGCCGGGTTCAGTATGGTGTGGCTCAAGTCCGAGGTCCTAGTTCCAGCCTGTTGACCTGTCCCCACGCCCCGCGTTAGCAGCATACCACCAGGATCGTGAAGCGGTCGGGCTCTCGGGTCATCTTGGTGGCTGTGGGTTCGCTGGAGTGGAGGCGAGGACGCCGCGTCGGCCGCGCCCACGGGAGACCGCGAGGTAGGGCGGGAGGTAGGGCGAGGCGCAGATCCCCCCTGCGACATCGCGGCCTGTTCCCCTTCGCTCGTGGAGCCTGCAGGTCGCTGACATTGACGTCTGCCGCCGCGCTCGAGTCCCGCCTCGAGTACTGTCTCCCAGGTGGGTTCCTGCCCAGAACCAACACCGTGTATCCGGCTCGGGCTGGCCAACGCGCCCTGGCTGCTGCTGAGGGCCGCCGGCGACAGCTGCGGCGGGGCGGCGCCAGACCAGCTCCGCGCTGGTTCTTGGGCCAGCCGGGGAACCGACTTGATCGCCAGAATGTCCGATTCGGGGCCCTAGAGCGGGGAGGGGAAGCGGGCGTGGGGAGTGTTCCAGTGGTTTCTGCCGCTGCGAGCGGGCTGCCGGGTCCGGATCAGTGGCAGAAGCGAGGGGCCTCTGTTGTCGTGTGGGCGGAGAGCGCGTGGCCGCCGTGAGATTAGAACACGGGCGGGAGAACCGAAGGGCAGCGGTGCCGGAGAGAAATGCGGGAGAAAGTGCGTGCCCAGGATGACACACAGCCAACTATAACAAATGTGCTGGCTCGCGTCAGGCCACAGAGGTGCCAGCAATAAGCCACCCCGCGAGTCAGAGCCAGTTGGATGGGAGAGCGGCCGTAACAGCTGGCTGGGAGCCAAGCAGGAGCACGACGAGATGTGCAGAGAGAGTGTGGCCGGCAGGTCGGGCGATCGACGCCGGAATCTTTGTTGCGGGTGGGCCGGGGGGGGGGGCACTGATGAGCTGTGGGCAGAGACCAGCCAGTCGATGTCGTCGAGGCGAGTCTGGCACAGTGACTGGCTCAGAAAGCCGGAGTGTGTGTCCAGGGGAGGGCGTTGGGCGGGGGGGGCGAGGGAGAGGGGCTTCCCACTGTGTGAGTGGGCGAGACAACGACCGAGCCACTCGGTCCTCTTTTCTGCTGCTGCTGTTGCTACTATTGCTGCCTCGCGCCTCCTTGTAAGCAGTACAGCTAGGTCGATGGGTAGGCGCCAAAGAAGGGGTGTCGTCTTTTGACAAAATATCGTCGAGTTCAAGAGGCCGGGATGTGGTCGGGCGGTAGGATACTCGGACAGGCAATGGCGAGGGTGTGTCCCAAGACCCAGGCAGCCCAATGAACCCTTCCTCTCGCCGTGGGGCAGCTGGTCTGTTATTCCCTCGGAAGGGAACGGGGAAATAAGGATGCCGGGGCAGGGGAGGGCTCTTGATACATTCGTGTCGGCGTCACGCAGCACCAAGCTTCAAAGCACGCATATTTGAAAAGGGATATTTTTTCTTCTCTCTCTTTCTCGTCCAGGTCCCTTGGGTGTCCCGTCACGGCCGCCGGGTTTTCTTATCGGTTCGGTAGCTGACCAGAGAGCATGGCTCTGGGCCGGGGTTGGGAGAAGACCCCAGCTGGTCGAACATGCACCCCCAGCTCCCAGGTGACGGGCCCAACCAGGGGGGCCATGCCGGATGCTGTGTGCTAAGGCCACAACGGGCGTTGGGGGTGGTTCCTCCCGGGATTTGGTTGGCTCACAGGCAATGTCCACTCTCTTGAATTCGTCCATGAATTTCTTTTTCGAGAAGTGGGCAACCGTTTTGATGAAGCCCAGGCGACCCAGCAAAGCACGCTTTCGGGCCTGCGAGGTGAGAGGCGAGGCTTTCAGCAGGAGCAGGCATCTGCCCGCCCCCCGAGACCATGTGACCATACCGCCGAGAGGAGCCAACCCCGAGGGAATGGGAATACGGAATACATAGTTACTTATTACCTCTGCTTCCGCTCCCGCAGTAGCCGCGCCCCGACAGCGGTGCAAATCCCCAGAGCGAGCCAGGGGCAGAGCGTTGCAGTGAATGACGCTTGCTTAGCGAGCTTGGCGAGGTGCCATCACAGAGCGGCAGAGGTGGTGGTGGGATGTAACTTTCGTATGTACAGAGTACATCGGTAGGGTATCTGTACGGAATACCGAGAGTGGATACCTATGCCCCATCTCTCTCTCGCGTTCTCGTACTGTGCAAGTATTGACGAGCTGGGATGCCGTTACATGCCAGCATCCCAACCCGGATCTGAGTCTGCTGAGTCTGAGACGGTTGAGCAGAGGAAACGGCCACCTGCCGGTGTCGAGGCGGAATCTTCTGCTTCCCGCCTCCCTCCGCTGTGCTGATCGATTCGGGAATACTGATGAGGGAGTACATTACATACCGTGCACCAAGGCAAGGAGACAGACGTCTTGGTCCCTCCCTCGCCGACAGAGCCGCCACCCGCGCTCTTCGTCACACTCCCGCGACCTGTTTGATGATCTGGCAGCGAGGCGGAGGCTCCAGCGCATGGGGTAACACTAACGTTATTCGGGGGTGTGGTGGGGGGACGGGGGGCAGGGAGGAGGCGACATGCTGCTAGGGCCACGCCAACGACGAGGTGCAAGGTTTCACAGCTCCAACCTCAATGACGGAAGCCCTGACGTGTCGAAGCATGCGCCCTCCTGCGCCCTGCTGCACCCTCCTGCCTGCCGTTCTTGCTGCGGCCCTGGGCTCTCAGAGGCTGACCCGAATCGAGCACGCAAGCAGCGAAGTGGGCGGGGAGATGTGTGTGAGATGAGATCTGCGTTGGCCGCATCTTCTGGGGTCGTCGGTTTGGCTCCAGGCCCCGCCCAGCAAGCATCAAGTATCAAGCATCAAGCATCGAGCATCGTCGCCATCCCCTGGAGCGCAGGCGCGGGTTGAGCACGCACAGGCGCGCCGCTTGCTGCGACTGGGCTGGCGGGATCCAAGATGTCCGTCATCACCCATGGCGCGCAGCAGAGCGGGTCTAACCATGGCTGATGCCGTCGTGACAGAAATGCGACCAGGGCACTGGGCATTATTTCCGAGACGGCCCGTTCCCCTGCAAAGGGCTAGTCCGTCATGACCCGCCATGGAAGCACGCGAGTGATCAAAATAACTATTGGCATCCACCCGGCAGCCCCCAGCGAATGCACGGGGCGCATCGGTTGCCGGACCCTCATTCAACTGGGCCCAGGTTCCTCGTTGGCGCTTCTTTTTCTTCTTCTTGGGATGGGGTGGAGGAGGAAGGAGGGTGCGGGTGGATCCAGAAAAAAGCAGGGAGCGGCGGGATTCATCAGCGTCTCGTGTCCACAGCACGCACATGGCGCGCGCCAAGATTGAGCCCTGGAAAAGCTGGAAGCTCGAAAGCAGGTTCGCCATGACCCCTGTTGCAAAGGAGGAAGGAGATGGGGGGAGGGGGGAGGGGAGCAGGGTGGGAGATGAGAACGAGGAGGCTCGGCCGCGTTGCTTGTTGATGCTCGACCAAACTCGATGACCTTGGGGTTTTGCCTGCTGACTGCGCGCGCTGATGATGACTGACCTGGCTGCGGGGGACTCCAAGAGACAGACGTGATTCTGCCGTCGCCCTTCGCCCGACCACGGTGCGGTCTGGCCCTGTTGCTGCTGCCTGTAAGCTCGTCGTTGCCTTGTTGATGAGCCACAAATCTCTCCAAGCAAGGTAGGGATGCAGTGTGCTCATCAGCGAACCGCCGAGCAAAGTGCTGGGCCCCAAGACGTTAATATTGATGTGCATTTGCACTGTGCGCATTGCAGGCCTGCTCCTCGTGGTTGTGGAGCCAGACGGGCGCCCAAGCGGGCTAGCGTCTTCCCGCCAGAACGTTTTGGCTCGTCGCTGGCGGGTTGCGCGTTCGCGGAACGCGGAACAGCCTTGCGCTAGCCTCAATAACGTCACCACCTCCCGCATTAGGCTGCAGGCCAGGTCCCAGAGACCTCGCTGCAATGAGGCGCGTCCTCCGCCGCCCACCTGTCTCTTGCTGAATGGTCCAACACAGCGACATGAACCAGCCAACCAACCCAGTCCACTCCGCGCCTCGAGCCAGCACGCACCACACAGCACACTCCACACCACCCTCCCCCCTCCACCATCCCCTGACCACCCACCCCTTCCTCCATCCTCCGGGCTTCGGACGCACTACTATGTACAGACGCATCAAGAAACAACCGAGCCCAGGCCAGGGAGTCGGGCGTCCCGAATCCAGGGGCATGCCTCGCCGCACAGACCGCCTTCGGGACTGCAAGAACCCCCTCTGGTGATCCTCGCTAGCGCGCTGCCCTGGCTTCAATGCAGTCCCAGCGATTCCCAGCGGGCGGTCAACACTTCTGTGGCCGTTGCATGAAAAATCGAAGCTTCTGAAGCTTCGACAGGGCCGCTCCTCCCTAACTCCTTCCGGCAGGCGTTCTCTCCCTCGACACCGAGCGGGTTTTGAACTGCCTCATTCATCATCGTCAGTCGACGACATGTCCGCGGGCTGGCGGTCGATTTGGAAAAACGCTGGCCCCCCGTCGGGCCACGACATTTCCCCATGTTTCCGGCAAGCCATTTCGATTCCTCCATGGGACTCGGCATGCATGCAGGGGCCCCTCCCTCTCACTCTCTCCGCCTCGAGATGCTCGTGCATCTCGCATTGACGCCTGATGGAGCAGCCATTGATTTAGCTTTGGGCTGCTGTGCAGATGACAGACAGACACAACCCTTGCGCCCTGTGCGGGCCCCATTGACGACAGGCATTCCAGACTTGTACTCGTTCGTACCTCGAGAGCAGGGTGCACCATGTCCACGCCCGCCTCAAAGTCCTCGCCCATCCGGAGTGACATGCGGGGAGGTGGGCGGAGGGGAGGGGATCGCGCAGCCGCTGATCTGAGCTGCCCTGCCTTGGCCAACCAGCCATCCCCCGTTAGGAGGAGGCGCCACTCCGTTCCCAAGAGAGTGAGGCGGCTGCGGGCGAGCTTCTGCGGCCAGTGATGCGGCCTCGGACGTCGGCAGGAACCAGGTCAACCAGGCGGCGGCGGTTTTGTACGAGTGCACACCGGCTGCCAGTTTGCCATGCCGCGCAGAATGGCACACACACTTGCACAAGCCTCACCGACTCACCAGGGGTCCAGCCGGGATGGTGGTGGCGGTGGGGAATTGTTGATGCAATGGTTCAACCAAACCGCCAGCTTTTTCTTCACCGCATCGGCTGCTGGGCCTGTTGACCCCGGTCGTGCTCGAGCCGCCATGAGACACTTTCCTTTCTTTTATTTTCTTTTCTCTCCTGTTCCGAGGGGACCATCGAGGCCGGTTGCACTTCCCGGAAATACTTGGTACATCATTACAAGATAAAAATGTCTCGCCTGACCCCCACGAGAAACACGAACTATGGATGACAGACCCCGCAGTCCAAGGTCACGGGAAGCTTCACTGCTGTGTGTTGTCGGTGCTTGCTAACTCGCTCACGTTACTGCTCCCGTCCGGGCGGGCAGGCCCCACGCCAACCCCTGTTGCAACAAAGAGCCGGGACCCCACGACTCCGCCCGCAATGGTGATGGCTGTGGGTGGTGGAGCTGGAGGGGGTGGTCTGGTGAGTCGAGGTCGACACAGCAACAAGGGGGAGGGTGGACATGCGGTGCGATGCGCGCTGCGGGAAGGCATGTCCAACCACGGCGTCGGGAACACGGTCAATGGGCATCTTGCCGGGGCTGTCCGTTGCCAGCTCAGCACAGTTCCCGAAACGGGGAGAGCGTGCAGCGGGCGTCGATGGCATGCAGCGTGGAGTGGGGACCTTGCATGCGCCGGAACCTGCAGGCGCCAAAAGGGTCTCTTTCGGTCCTGGGCCGCAACCCTACAGGGTGCCAGCCAGCCGCAGGGACCAAGGCGAGGCCCGCGCACGGCACGACCACTGCCCGCCCAAGAAGAGATTGGGATGGCGCGCTGGGCCCTGGGTGCCCTGGGGCGAACACAGGTTCCTGCGAGTCAACCAAATGACGGTGACGCAGCACCACGCAGACCTGTCACTTTTTGCCAGAGGCAATTTATTTCCATCCCGCACCACCATCAATAACCACCACCCACCACCACCACCATCACCAGGAGCGGCATTTCCCGGGACTGCCCTCCTCTCTCGGTCGCGCTCGGATGTCGAAAATCTCGGCAAACGAAAAAAAAAATCTGATTCTCGCGTCCCTCTCGCAAGTGCTGAGCACCCGAGTCTTTGAGGACCCGAGGAAACAGGCGTGGATTTAGAAATCCAGGTAGTTCAAGTTCATCCATACTCGACGTACGGAGTACAGGATAGTTACATTGGCACCAGCGAGGCCGCCCCTCACTCCATCCAGCGTCACTTTCGCGCAGGCCCAGCCCCAGACTCTCCTCGAGCCTGGGAGCTGTGGTCTGTCCGCCCCAAAAAATAGCCCCCAAGAACCTGCCCGAGTTGGGAAGCCCAGGCGGCGAGGCGCACAGTACTCCCAGATCATGTGTCGTTGCACGAGCCACGACTAGCACACCATGTCCAGACAGCATCAAGGAAGCCACTGACTTCGAGATGCTCGAAGCAAATGTCTATACAACTTTTCTCCTCACCGACCCAGCGTTGCCGTGGGCAGATGCAATGCCCTCCAAGCAGCCCAAGACGTACAATGCTTCGACGGGATGGCATCTCCATGCTCCAGCCCACATGTTTTGTTTTGTAGAGGTATCATGGTGTGGTTGCCCCGCAACAAAAGCAGTCTGGCTGGGCGTATCAACTCGCCCAACAACCATACTCAGACAAATTACTGCAAGCAGAGCACGGTATGCCCAGGCTCGCCCATCAAGCCGTTGGCCGGGACGGGATTCCACAGCTCCAGGCAGATAACAACACGTTCGGCCGGCGTTTTCCCGGCGGCTGTCACCATCGGCGCCGGCAGCGGATCGGAGGCCCGTCTTCCGTCCCCAGAGGGCTAAAGGGTGCAACCCCGCGATCCAAGCCGCTGCTCGTGGCTCCGCTCCCTGAGACAAGGCCACATCATAATAATAAATGGCGCGGCCGCGACTGCAGTCCGGGACTATGCCCGGGCTCCGGGGCCTGCTGCCAAGTTGGCAGCTCTTGCAAGTTTCAGGTTTCTCTTAAATAAAGTCGTGAGATCCAGCCGCAAACAGGACGAAGACTGACTGGTACTGAGCCGTGGCTCGGACTGAGATACCCCTCTCCCCTACCCCGCCAACACCATCCCCACCAACGCCCCTTTAGACCCCTCCGGCGAGACCACAGCAACAATGGCCGAGACCCAGGAACTCCAGCAGTGGCACGTCACCGAGCCGTATCTCGAGACGCACTGCTCGCTGGGCGAGGGGCCCTTCTACGAGCCCGCCACCAACTCGGTGCGCTTCGTCGACATCATCAAGCAGCGCCTCCACATCGTCTCGCTCACCGAGGGCCCCTCATCGCTCAAGACGCTCCAGTTCTCCGAGGCCGTCACCGTCACGGCCGACATCGAGGGCCGGGACCCCAAGGATGCCGTCCTGATCGGCGCCAAGCAGGGCCTCGCCGTGCTGGACCGGAACACGGGGACGTACGAGTATGTGACCAAGTTTGACGACGAGAAGGCCCAGCGCATCCGGAGCAACGACGGCGTGGTTGACCCCAACGGCCGCTTCTGGCTCGGGACCATGACCGACTTTGGGCTGGGGCCCTTCCAGCCCGAGGGTGAGTCCTCTCCGCGTGCCTCATTCACTCATCTCGAAAGCCGGCCGGCCTGCCCCCCTCATCAGGAGCCAGCCAATTCCATACTAGCCCATGTGTCTCCTTTTTGCATCGAAACATGATGGCACCTGCTCTCAAGGGATCCCTCCCACCTACACCATATGGCCAGGTCAGTCAGGCATGCATGCTTACACCTCCCAACAAGGCTCCCTCTACCGCTTTGCCAGCAACTCCCCCGCCACGCGCACCCGCTCCGGCCTCACCATTCCCAACTCGGTCGGCTTCTCCCCCGACTCCCGCACCATGTACTTCACCCACTCGACGGCGCGCGAGGTCTTCGCCTGGGACTACGACCCGGCCGACGGCGCCTTCTCCAACGAGCGCGTCTTCTACCGCCACGTCGGCCCCGGCGAGCCCGACGGCTTCCGCGTCGACACCCAGGGCAACCTCTGGCACGCCGTCTACGGCGAGTCGCGCGTCCTCAAGATCACGCCCCAGGGCAAGCTCGTCGGCGAGGTCAAGATCCCCACCCGCAACGCCACCTGCTGCGAGCTCGTCGGCGGCGGCGAGATGGTCATCACCACCGCTGGTGACGACGAGGGCGAGGGCGAGAGCAAGAGGCTGGGCGGCGCCGTCTTCAAGGTGCAGGTTGGTGCTGAGGGCACGCCGCGGTTTGCCTTCAAGCTGGAGTAGGCACGCTAGGGGAGAGGGTTGAGGCTGGAAGGAGAGTACCTGGGTCGACAAGGCCGGTTTGCCCCGGGTCAGGGGTGACTCCTGGAGAGTCTATCCACTGGTCATGATTACCTAGGTAGCCCAATCCTGGAAACCTTTTGTTGAGCCTTGATCAGTCCACGGAACAAAGTCGAGAGCTGGAGGGGAAGGGTGCTAACATTCTTCTCGTTGTCTTTGTGACCTGGTCGAGGATAAAAGTCGCATACGAGTATGACAACCCAGTCTGGAACATCTTGTTTGTGAGGAAATACAGAGAGAATTTCGGTCTGGTTTGTTGTGACCCGGAAACCCGTTCGTGAACTTTGCTCACTTGGTGTTGAGCTGGTCCTTGGTTGCTTCTCAAGTTTAAACAACAGAACAGGAACACAGTCACCTGCACTGACTTCTTTAATCTCCTCGAGGATTTTGAGAGAAAGAGGAAGAAAGACTTGAAAACCAAAGCAGCCTCTGCGTCCTTTTTGTGTCTGGGTGCTGTTCGGTACAGAGACGGCGGCATCTGCTTTCAGGGTTAGGGTGTGGCCGTCATCTCTTGGGCCCTCTTGAAGGCGGCTGCCTGCCTGCCCTAAACTTCCGTCCTCAAAACCTCACTTCCTCCACATCCATCAACCAAACCCATCACAACGGCCGGCCTCGTCATCGCCATGGCCGACGATTTTGACCTCCCTTTCCTCTCCGGCAATGAGGCGACCGAAAATGGCGACCTGGACTCGCTTTTCGGCGATGATGACGACTTTGACCTGACTTCGCTCTTTACCGGAGTCGGGGCTTCAGAGTCGTCACCTGAGTGTGAGCGAGCGTCGTCTTTGTCGCAAGAGCACTCCCAACAGGCGACTAACCCTGCTGCTCAGCTCTCATTCCCAGAGCCTCCATCGCAGACTCATTCGGATGGTTCGCACGGCCTCTCGTTCCCGCTGCTCCATCTGCCCGCAGTCCCTGATCCTCCTGCTGCCTCTTTATCGCAGCAGGATGGACACACTTCAGGTGGCCTCGTGGTTAGTACCCAGAATTCTGCTCAGAGCACTCCTAGCCCCGGTTCCGGCATGCTGTCGCCCCATGAGATTCACGACGATGCGGCCTTGGAAGCCGAACTCGAAGCCCTCTGGGAGTCCATGGCAAGCCAAGAGGAACAGCCTGTTAATGCCCATGCAGGGAGCCAAGATAGCGATGCCGCGGAGCATGACACCATTCTTCCGACAAAGATACCGGGCTTTCGCTATGCAAACACCAACACCAACTCGTTCATCCGCCTGCCTCGGCGCATCGACTTGGACCCCAAACTGGCTGAAGAGCTGAGCTACTACATCACCCTCAGTAAGCCTTCCTGCCCCCCCCCTCCCCCCTCCTTAACCTTGATGGGTTGATGGGGTCAGTGGCTAACCAAAGGTAGACCGTACCGTCAAATTGGAGCTTCTTTACACCCAACTCGAGCTGAGCATTGGCCAGGGTAAGCGCTTGAAGGAGGAGATGAAGCTGCAGCTGAGGGAGCCGCCCTTCAGACAGTTCGTCACTCAAACCTCCTCGTCGGTATCCCACACCAAGAAAACCCTTGTCAAGATCGCATTTTGCCTGTTGACTACCCAAGGCTGGGGAAGTACATGGTTTGGCCATGAGTCCAGAACTGCCGGACCACGAACCCTCTTTTGGCCGGCTGACTCGTCAATGTGAGTACTCTCCCTCTTCCAGCCCCCGGTGTCTTGAAAATTCTGCTCGAGAACCTGCTAACATTTTTCTCTAGTCTCCTGGCTGGCTTTGTCATGCTCCTCTACCGCATGTACTACAACCAGAGACAAATGCATCACACCAGCGTGCGGCAGGCAGCTCAGAACCAGCACTCGGAAATGGCCAACCCTGTCTCACGCTCCCCATCGGCCCAGCCGCCGACCGTCGCGACCGAGCGGCAGCAGCTTGCCCCCGAGGGCGTGGCCTTTTTCGACGCCCTGGCCAAGGACGCTGCCGCTGCGAAAAAGCGCAAGCGGACGGAAACCTCCAACAACGGTGGCTACCAGACCCCCTACGAGCTCGAGATCCCCGCCAATGCCCGGCTCGAGTACGCTGTCTACGTCAAAGACAAGAAGGATGGCAGCGACCTGACCATGCATTCGACCTATCGGCACACCGACTACGCGATCGCCTCTGGAGCGTTTGCCAGCCTCTCGTCGACTTTCAAGGCCGCCGGCCAGGTTCCCGTCTTCAAGATCATCACGCCGTCCGGACTAAAAACCATCGCGACCGAGGCCGAGTGGGAGTCTGCTGTACTTGCCGTGTACAACATGCGCCGTTCGGGTGGGGTGGTCGAGATCGAGGTTTATGTTTGAGACGCCGCGCTCCCGCAAGGCAGTCGTTTCGGGTCGAGGGAAATGTTGGAAGGCAAAAGGGTCTCTTTTTATGCATGTCCAGGACGGTATACGGGAGGGATCGGAACTGGTGTTGGGATGGTTGGGATGGTTCACTGTGTTTGCTGCAACAGTTCGGTATTCTGATTTGCGATGCATGGCCTGCGAAGGGAGCTGGACTGAGGGAGTCATGGACTGAGGTATCACTGGGCGTCATGGACTGGAGGAATGCTTGAGGCTGTTCAGGTTTCGAATCAATCTTGTTCTCGTGGCTGCGATCAAACTTGCTTTCAGCTTTCCATTTCTGCAACAGTTTTCTGCTTTCTGCTGCGAACCTCATGTGTCTGGGCTCAAGATCCATCTCTGCGTTGAGAAAATGGATCATTGTTGGATTCTTCGACTCGCAAGTCGGCATCGTCCTCGTCTTATCCAAGCTTGCACTACAAAAAACAGTCATTATACAACACAAACCCATTAACATCATGCAGAAACCTGCCTCCGAACTGAGTCCGAATCGAATCCGAACGTTGAGTTGATTGACAAGTCTGACACGCCTCTACCCCAAAAACGCCCAACAATGCTGCCAGCCCATTATACAACCCGTTCCTATCCCAACCGAACAAGACCGAGCCCCAGCATGCAAGAAAAGAAGAAAGAAAGAAAGAAAAAGCACAGATACAACATGATCAAAGCCGGATCCTGCCCTGCCCATCCCCCCCTCCAAACCACCTCCTGACATCCGAGTTCCCCCCGCGGGCGCTACTACTACTACTACTTCCCCCCTCGTTTCCGCCCATCCACTTTGGCTTCTTGATCCCCTGCCCAAAATCCTGCAGCCACTTTGGCGTGTCGAGGGTGTCAATGGTGTTCTTGAAGCGGTGGCCGAGCGACTCAAAGAAGTTGTCGTCCTCCTGGTCGGCGTCGCCCGCCGCCGCCGCTGGGGCACGGCCGACCCGCCTCGCCGAGGTGTTAGCCTGCGGCCGGCTGCCGGACGGGCCCGCGGTTACGCCGGCGGTGGGGGATGTCCCAAAGGGAGTGGTATGGCCACCATTGTTGCTGTTGTTGCCGCGACGCCCCGCGCGGGGGATGGAGAGGACCGGGGTAGAGCGGCCGCCGCCGACAGCGGCATTGGCGCGGCGCGAGGTGCCGTTGAGCTCGCGCTCGATGAGGTCGCGGCCCTCGCGCCACGAGCCCGTGCCGTAGGCGGTGCCTCGTCCAGAGGTATCGTCGTCGTCACTGCCAGCGTCGAGAATATCTGCGCCAAAGCCGAAGACGCGCCTGATTTTGCCGTACAGGCCGAACAAGGTGGCGCAGACGGGCAGGAGGATGAAAGCGGGGAAGAGGTAATCGAACCACTTCCCGAGGTCGGTGAGGTTGATGAGCTGGCCCAGGAAGTCGTAGAAGACCGTGTCGCGGTAGATGACGCCCAAAAATGTCATGAAGTTGTATGTCAGGGGCACACTGAGGCGGGCAACCTGGCTGGCGTACCAGAAAGCCGGCTCGGGGGCAGTATTGCGGCGCACCAGGGCGCGGCCCCGCCACACCTTGACTTCGGTGATGGAGATGAGGGCGGCGGCGCACATGTAGAGCATCCAGAGGGCGGCAATGGCTTGGCCCGCCAGCCCGACCTGGCCCTTTGCGGCGACTTGGTGGTGGATGACGCTGTAGCGGATGACAGAGAGCTGGGGGAAGAGGCCCTTGACGAGTTCGGACCAGACGATGCAGACCGAGGCCAGGGAGAGGAAAGCGGCGAGGGCGATCTGGAGGGAAGGGACGAGGTAGTAATGAACGAGGAAGCGTGTGTAAGGTGTGAGGAGTGTGCGTCTGTCCCAGAATCCAGCGTTGGGGGAGGCATTGCCGAAATTGAGCTGTTTGGAGGCCGCCGAATCCAAGATGGCCTGCGTCTTTGCGGCGTCTCGCAGCAGCAGGTTCCACTCGTCAACATACCGCGATCGAGCATGCCTTGCCCTGACCAGGCGCCGAGTGAGGTCGGCCAAGTACTTCTCAGTGATGACATTCGGGAGAGGGCTCTGATTCCCGGAGCCCCGAACAGCAGTTGCTCGGCCGGGGTGGGATTCAGGCAGGTTGGTCAAGTCAACCAACTCCTCGATCCAGTCGGTGAAGAGGCTGACGCTGCCGCCCTTGCGCTGGCTGAGCTCGGCCACCTGCATTTCGATATCCTCAAGATCCATCTCGGCGTCCTCCATTTTCTCGTAAACCCTGGGCGCGTGTGTCTGGATGCGGCGGAGCCTGCCGCTGATGTTTGCGTTGCGGAAGAGGCGGCGGGGTATGGAGACGAGGCCGTGGCCCATGAGGTAGATGACTAGAACCAAGCCCCAGCAGTATGCGAGGGCCATGGCGGTTCCCTTGAGGGAGGTGAAGAACTGGCGGTAGGAGACGAGGACATAGATCAGGCCGAGGGCCCCGGACCCAAAGACGACGGCGTAGTACTGGGCGTTGGCGCGGAGGGAGTCGAGCAGCTTGTCCTTTGGTTCTCGGTATCCGGAGTCGGAGTACTCGGCGAGGATGGGGAGAATGAACCTGGGAACGGGAACGATCAGAGGCAAAGAAACATGGGGCGATGTTTGGCGGCAGGGCGGGCATACCAAGTCAGGGCAAAGGTGAGCCAGTATGTGATCCTCCACGACACCCTCAGTGCGCCCGGCTGCAGCCATATGCCGCGGGCATCAATGTCGTCGACGAGGGCGCTGGAGGCCAGGTCTATGGGCACCAGCAGGACCATGCTCGCGGGAAGCCATAGCGCAAAGAAGACGGGGACGAGGAGGAAGGCGGGGGTGGTGCGCAGCGGGAGGTAGTAGCGGAGGATGAGGAGGACGACGCCCGAGATGCAGAGGAGGGCGGCCAGCGCAAACACCACAGAGGGTACGGGTGACGGGGATGCCGCTATCTCGATCATGATGGGCGGGTTCGGTGGTGTCGCATCTCCGCGCAGAGGAGGGTTGGATGGACGGCGATGGTGGCTGACAAAAGCAAGCCTTGTTTCGATGATGGTTCTTGGTTGTGGTGGTGGTGGTGGCGGGCCCAGGCTGTTATGTCACCCGACACAGCGCCATCCCTGCGCCTTCAGGCGGTTGCGCTGCGCTGTGGGTGGCGAGCTGTGGAGCCGGCAGTGGCACCTTGCGCTCCCTTGGCGTGGGTCGCTTATCGGATGCCCCACAATCGAGAGAGAGTTGTCGCTCTGACTGGCCGATTGTCCCGCACCCTCTGTTTCTGGCTTGCTTGCCGCGGGCAACCGCTCCAACGTCAGGGCCTGCCAGGCAAGCCGGCATGTTGCTGTTGTCGATTGCAACCCTGGAGTTGCTGATTGCTGATTGAAGCTCAAAGAGGAGTAAAAGTCCCCAGGCCGGCAGATCGCGCTTGACCGGATTCTGGATGCCCAACCGGGACCCCGCCGAGGCAAGGGACGACTAACCCCCACATCCGCGGCCTGCTTGCTCGGTACGGAACAAAGGTGTGTGCCACAGTCCACAACCTGCAGTCCAGAAGAGGCGTGCGCTCTGGAACATACAGATACGATGGCTGCCCTACATCCGTGGGCGTCATCCGCTTGGAAGCGGCTGAGCTGCACAGTCGGAGTCCAGCATCCTACAAGAGTCGCGAGACTGGTCCTCGTGGGCAATCGCCGCTGCTTCGCCATCTCCCCACATCAGCAGCAGCAGCAGCAACAAGGACAGCAAGACAGCTCAGCCATGGAGGTGGAACTCACGGCGCCAAACGGCAAGAAGTGGATCCAGCCCCTGGGTCTCTTCATCAACAACGAGTTTGTCCCAAGCAGCAACAAGCAGAAGATCACCTCCATCAACCCCACGTACGTCCACCCGCCACCGCAGCAGCAGCTACTGCCCCCAACCCAGCTTACTAACTCGGTTCCAGGACCGAAGAGGGCATTTGCTCCGTCTTTGCCGCCACCGTCGATGATGTCGACACGGCAGTGGACGCCGCCCGCAGGGCGTTTAGGCACCCCTCGTGGAAGCGTCTCTCGGGCACGGAGCGCGGTGCCCTGATGACCAAGCTGGCCGACCTGGTGGCACAGCATGCCGAGATCCTGGCCACCATCGAGTGCCTCGACAATGGCAAGCCGTATTCCGTCGCCCTGAACGAGAACCTGCCCGAAGTGGTCAACACGCTCAAGTACTACGCGGGCTACGCCGACAAGAACTTTGGCCAGGTCATCGATGTTGGCCCGTCCAAGTTCGCCTACACCATCAAGGAGCCCCTCGGCGTGGCCGGCCAGATCATCCCGTGGAACTACCCCCTGGACATGGCTGCCTGGAAGCTCGGCCCGGCCCTGTGCTGCGGCAACACGGTCGTACTCAAGCTTGCCGAGCAGACGCCCCTCTCGATGCTGTACGTGGCACAGCTCATCAAGGAGGCCGGCTTCCCGCCCGGCGTGGTCAACATCCTCAATGGCCACGGGCGGGAGGCAGGCGCGGCCCTCGTGCAGCACCCGGGCGTCGACAAGGTGGCCTTTACCGGCAGCACCACCACGGGCAAGGAGATCATGAGGCTGGCGTCGGTGAGCATGAAGAACATCACGCTCGAGACGGGCGGCAAGTCGCCCCTGATTGTCTTTGATGACGCCGATCTGGATCTCGCAGCCAAATGGTCGCACATTGGCATCATGAGCAACCAGGGCCAGATCTGCACGGCCACGTCGCGCATCATGGTGCAGGAGAAGGTATACGACGAGTTCATCGAGAAATTCAAGGCCAAGGTGCAGGAGATCTCGGTGGTGGGCGACCCCTTTGAGGAAAACACGTTCCAGGGGCCGCAGGTGACCAGGGCGCAGTACGACCGGGTGCTCTCGTACATCAAGTCGGGGCAGGAGGAGGGCGCCATCATCGCGCTGGGCGGCGAGCCGGCGCCGCAGAAGGGCAAGGGCTTCTTCATCTCGCCGACCGTCTTCACCAACGTGAAGCCGACCATGAGGATCTTCCGCGAGGAGATCTTTGGGCCCTGCGTCGCCATCGTCGCGTTCAAGACGGAGGAGGAAGCGATCCTGCTAGCCAACGACACGACGTACGGCCTGGGGTCGGCCATATTCACCAAGGATCTCGTCCGGGCGCATAGGGTGGCCCGGGAGATTGAGGCGGGCATGGTCTGGATCAACAGCAGCAACGACTCGGACTTTAGGATCCCGTTTGGGGGTGTCAAGGAGTCGGGCATCGGTCGGGAGCTGGGCGAGGCCGGGCTGGCGCCGTACTGCAACACCAAGGCGATCCATGTGAACATGGAAGCTTGATGTCGAGGATTTCCTGTGTACTCGTAGCAGCTAGCCCCATATCGAGGAACCCATCTTGATTTTTTTTTTCTTCTTTTTCGGCTCCTTTCCTTCTTCCTCAATGCCCCTGAATCGGACCGAAGGGGGCGCCAAGACACCGACGTCATTCCCCCTCGGGCGCAGCTTCCACGGAGCTTAACCCTGTCAGGCCGCCCATGCTCCCTGCCAAGAG
This sequence comes from Staphylotrichum tortipilum, assembly GCA_033296695.1. Taxonomy (NCBI): domain Eukaryota; kingdom Fungi; phylum Ascomycota; class Sordariomycetes; order Sordariales; family Chaetomiaceae; genus Staphylotrichum; species Staphylotrichum tortipilum. Next base: position 23,168 of record MU855588.1, on the reverse strand, counting down.
TCCAGAACTGGCCCACCCACGCGAGGCGCGCGCTCCCATTGGCCGCGCTGCAGAGGACAGACAAGAAGAGCCAAAGTCTCGTTCTCTCTCTCTCGACTGCTCAGCTCCACGTTGCGCCATCACCACCACCGTCGCACGCATTCGCCCGAGACGAGAACTTCAAATTGTTGGAACCCCCCGAGGCCGCGTCCGAGCCGCGTGTCCGAATTCAACGTTGTCGTTACCATCTCATTCCCTCCCCTCGGCTCCTCAGTCCCACCATTGTCGCGAGCTTGCATCGACCATATCTCAATCGGATCCATCGAAGCTCCAACCAAGCACTCGACACGTACACCCAATGGCGCCCGCCATACCATCGGCCGAACTGCGCCTCTCGTACCCCCTCTACGCCCTCGACTTTGATCCCCAAGATGCGAGCCGCCTGGTAGTTGGTGGCGGCGGCGGTGCTGCGCGGAGCGGAGTCGGGAACAAAGTCAGCGTCCTCGACGCCTCCCAGCCGGACTCCTTGCAGGTCGTGTCCGAGCTCGAACTGAGCCGCGACGAGGACAGCGTCAACACACTCGCCGTCGGCCCCATAAGCAAGAATACTGTCACCTTCTATGCGGGCATCAACTCGGCCGAGGATGAGTTGAAAAAGGGGATAAACGAACACTTCCGCGTCTTTTCCGCCGAGCTGCCCTCCAAGTCCAAGACGGAACCCAAGATTGCCGAGCTGTCGCGCTCCGCCCTCTTCTCAACCACAGACACCGAGGCCTACCAGAGGCTGTTGAGGATATCAGGCCGGGTTGGCGCTGTTGCGACAGGGACAATAGGCCGCTCCAAGGATGCCCAGATTGTCGCCTTCGACCTCCCCGCCGCGGGCACAGCGCCCAAGTCGAGAGGGCAGCTTGAGCTTGTTAAGGAGGCAATGGACATGGACATGACACAAATCTCGGACGACGAGCACCAGTTGGTGTACTGCGACGACTACGACATCTACACCTTGATCATCGGCAAGAAAGGCACTAGCGGTCCCCACGTCGTCTTCACTATACCCCATGACGAGTCCACTGGCGCAAAAGCCCGGCCGTCTTTCCGGTGCATACGCTTCCTCACCCCGACATTTGTGCTGGCTGTGGCAAACCTGCCCAAGGCGGGCGGCGCCGTGCTCCAAGGTTTCCGTCTTCCCAAGATCGCAAACCTCGGGAAGCCAGAGAAGGAGGGGAGAGCCCGCCTTGCGCTGTCCCGAAAGCTCCCGACGAGCATCACGCGAGCCACCGGCCTGGCTGTCCGCAACCTGTCCCCGCCAGCGACCCCTTCCGCGGTGCAGGGCGATGCCCAGTTCGTCGTCGCCGTGACCGGCCAGGACAGCTCCATCACGCTCTACACGCTCGAGCACCAAAGCATGGGCGACGTCAACCTCATCGCCAACCTGTACCCCATCACCACACTCAAGGAAGTCCACCTCGGGCCCATCTCAGGCCTCGCATTCTCGCACTTCACCCCGCCAGCCTCCACCCAAAAACCCCCACCTGACCTCAAACTCGCCTCCATCGGCTCCATGGGCAACACCTGCGTCGTACACTCCCTCCCGCTCAAACGCCTCGCCACCCCGGCCGCCGCCACCAAGCAAGGCCCCGCCCGCGGCCCGGCCCGCCCGCCGCGGTACGTAGTCGCCCTCAAGAGCCACGCGCCGTCCCCGCGGAACCTGATCATCGGCTCCGCCCTCGTCTTCGCCCTCCTCGCCCTGCTGCTGCAGGGCATCCTCGAGGTCCGCGGCGCCACCCGCCCCGTCATCGGCGCCCGCTCCCTCACCCCCGTCAGCTGGCACCGCCCAGGGACTTACTACGCCTTGTCGGAGACGCAACAGCCGGGCGTGCTGTCGCCCGTACCGGGCGTGGCGGATACCCCCGGCGCTGGGGGGTTGCTGGCGCAGTACCGCGACCTGGCGGCCGCGGCGGGCGGGGAGGATGTGATTGTTTTGCACCATGCCGGGGAGGGAGAGGAGGAGGAGGGGATGGTGAGGGTGGAGGGGCATGACGAGGAGAAGCATGGTCGAGCGAGGGAGTGGGAGGAGCTGCATCCGAGCCAGAAGGAGGCGTGGAAGGAGAGGTTGAAGAAGGCGGGGCATTGGGGGGAGGAGATGGGCGAGGCGGTGTTTAAAGGCGTGTTCTTTGGGCAGATTGCGGGGGTGGTGGGGGCCATGGTTTAATGTTGGGACGGGTTGCTGGCTTATTTGCTTGTTTGATGGATGCTGTGTATGCTTTGGGGGCCTGGAGGGATTGTATTATTCTACTGTTGGCGTATAAGAAGACTTTGGGTGGGAGGTGGACTGTATAATGTGATCAACGTTTTGTTCTCTTCTCTTTATCTCCTTAATTTCAGGTTGCTGAGTACTGCTGCTCCTGTCTATGCTTGGGGGGTGAGTTTGGCCATCCGTCCAACAGGCCAACCCTTAAACTGGCCAACAAAACTACCACTCTCCCCTATCCCCAGCATATACGACTATATCTGCTAGAGAATTCAGGATCCTGTCCGCTCTCCCCTTGATAAACTAGCAAGAACCGCTTTAGCCTTGCGAGCTTCGCTTGTAGCGGGACGATCCTATAGTAGCGGGCTGCTCGGCCAAGTGGGCGACATCAAGCACGGCAGTAAGGTTGAGCATGGAAACCTCAGGCCCATCCTGACTAGGCTAGCTAACTCTACCACATTGCATCATAGTACGTAGTACTGCACTAGCCTGCCGTACCTTCACAGACAAAATATATAAGAGTAGGAAAGCTGTTAGGTCAAACTATACACAGCTGCCGATGGCATATCTTGCTCATGTACACATAGAATCCAATGCCAACACGCGAAACCAGGGCACAATATTTACTCCCCTATCTTCCTCATGTCCCGTCCCACGCCGGCGACCATCAACCAGTCGTCGTTTTTCTTGAGCTTGTGGAGTGGACGGCCAGGATGTCGTCCCCATATAGAGCATGCCAGCTGGATGTGACGTCGGTGTCTCGGCGCGCGCTCGCCCGGCCGCGTGTCCGGCCTCATCATGTGTTTTGGTCAAGCTGCGGGTCAGCGCCGCTCATACCACGAGCTTCGCAATCCTCTGGTTGCATCTGACGGGAAACTTAGCGAGGGGACGGCGGCCAAACCTATGCAGGACAAATCCTATGTGATGATCTTGACCAGGTTGACACCCTGCAGGGCTGCGGCACAGCTAGCGCCATGTCATGGACCATCAAGCCCGCGGTTACCTCCCCTGGAAATGGGTTTCAGGTTTGCCTCAATCCCCTTGCCACTTTGCGGCTGGTGTCCTTTCCTCTCCTCCCGATCTCCTGCTCTCCCTTCCATGCTGCCCTTCCTGACCACGCGGCAACATCTTTGTCAGGATGGCCCTCCCGTTCTCTGTGCTCACTAGGGGCAGCCCTCGCGTTGTTGTCGTCGGCGTGGCAGCCTTCTTCCTCCTCCTCCTTGCATCCGGCCACACCAGCTCATACCTCCCAACATGGCCAGCAGCACGTGTGACAAACTCATCCTCCAAAAACGCCATCCCGAACCAAGTCCACTTCGTCTATGTCCTTGATGATCCAACCAAAGACTTCACCTTTCAGTTCAGCCGTAAGTTTGCCACAGCTTCGCTCGTCTTCATTGACCCCCTACTCCGCAGCACACTGACTGACGACCTGGCAATTGCACCAAGAATTTCTCTCCGTCTACGCCGCCAACTACTACTGGCGCCCGCAAACCATCTACTTGCACACCAACGTGCCAGCTGATAGCCAGACTGTCGCTCGCGCACGTAGTGGGGCCGCCGGCAAATGGACCCGTCTGATCTTCACTCACTTCCCTAACCTGCAGCTGCGCACCATCGCCGTTCCGACTCACGCCGATAACGGTGTCGGGCTGCACTACCTGGAGCACCGGTCCGACTTTGTACGCGTCGCGGTCGTGTACGAGCTCGGCGGCGTCTATATCGACTTCGACGTTCACGCGCTGCGGGACATCAGGGTCCTCCGCGAGAGCGGCTTCCGCGGCGTGGCGGGCCGGCAGTCGGGCGGGGAGCTCAATAGCGGCACGTTCATGGCCGTAAAGGGCGCGAGGATGATGCAGCTGTGGAAGGAGAGGATGCATCAGGTCTACGACAGGGAGTGGACGACGCACAGTAACATCGCGCTGACGACGGTTGGAGAGAGATTGGTGAGGGAGGAGGGCGAAATGCTGATCATGGACCAAGACGCGTTCGCGCCAGGGGGCTCGGGGGAACAGGACAATATGATGCTCTTTGCGGTACGGGATGGGACGGTGTCGAATCTGGAGGGCGTGGTGCAGGGCGACGCGTTGGGTATATTTGACGAGGCGTTCGACGAGCGGTGGGCACACCCACAGAGATTCCCAGAGGGGGTGAGAGATTGGTCGACGACGTACATGGTGCACGCCTTCTCGCCGCATCGGTTCCCTGAGCGCAAGATTCCTGGCTATGAGCACATCACGCCGCGCTATGTGCTGGCAAGACAGAGCAACTTCGCAAGGGCGGTATATCCAATGGCACAGATGATGTATGAGCAGGGATTGATAGAGATTGACGACTCGTACTTGGGGATGTAGGGGGCAAAACTCTAGATAGACGAATCTAAGGTCATCCTTGGTGAACAAAATGATACCATGACAAGGGACCTATAGACCCTTTAAACAAGATCAAGTTGAGTTGAGCTGCAAGGTCGTGGAGGAAGTATTAAACTACCGAGCTCAGTAGAGTAGGTTCATCCGCCTGGCAGGTATATTCCATATCCCTAGGAAACAGGAAAGTCAGGGCGGTCAGATCCCTAGACAGTTGGGTCGGTGACGACCAGCGAATCCCTTGGTGTTGTATGTTTTTGTTTTTGCTCCGTCTTGATGGATTCGTGGTGTTCTGTTCTGAGCGTTCTGTTTTGCTACCCCTGCCCGCACAATATCAATCCCCACGCTGTGGCAAGACCTCATCAGGGAGGGGTGGTCGGCATCAACCGTGTTCTCTACGCACTGAATATGGCCATGGGAACGTCGAGGTGTCTTGACTCGCCCCAACGATCCGTGGCTTGGATCAGCACGCAGGCTGCCGTGTCAGGCGGTGGGTTGCGTATTGCCGCGCCTAGATTCAGCCATGGTTCAGGTTCCGTCTGGTGACATCTGGAACCCTTGGATCACCGTTGAACGTGGCACTATTGGCACAATAGATGGCAGAATAGATGGGAAAGGATAGGAAACATCTCCGACGCTCGAGTTAGACATGCATGACACGTTACCACGGCGTCCATGACGCCCGCGTGGGGAAGACGGACTATCGCCAGGGACACTTGTCGCGTGCGCGGGACATCGGGGCGGTCGTTGTGGTCCGGGTCTGCTACACTGCATGCCGCCATGCAGAGCAACGGCGACGAGTTATGTTCCGGGCTTGGGGACGCTCGCACGTTATTAACCCCGGTAGCATCGCACAAAACCGATGCTTGGGCAACCTGGCACGGCAGCGTGTTTTGACGCAGGTTGACCCGAGGGTTGGTGCTCAATTTAGCAACCCGCTCGCCGCCACGGAAAGGGGGGGGAGGGGGACGCGGCTTGCCATGAGGGAAACCTCGCAGTAATACTCGACCAAGCACTCGGATGAGGTGCATACGAGGGAGAAGACAGTCCGGAAAGGCAACCTCGAGGGCGGGTTGGGGTGAGGCTCTGGTTCCTGTAACAATAAGAACCCCCCTCGAGGACGGTGAGGTCCCATCCGAGATGGCGTCCAGTTTCCAGGCCAAGTTTTCATCACAAGGGGCATAGGAGATGACATGATGGCACAGAAAACTTGGCAAGGAAGCGGGATTCTCATATTCAGAGGTCCGAAATTCCGAGTTTCGACGAACAGAGAGTCCAGGGGTAGTTCCCCAGCCGCCATCCGGGTGGCTTCTTCAGAGCCGGAGGAGGGCATGAGGGAAGGGCACAGATATTGCAAGAAGCGCCCAATCACAAGTTGAGCCGAGTCTGAGTGATTCAGCTGGCCATCTGCCCATGTGCAGATGGCGTCGCCAAGAGTCGAATGTTTAGTTTGTATGTGCAATTGTCTGCGCGGACACGGCGTCTCAGACCTCAAGTTGCGCAACATCAACTTTCCGAGCCCCCCCTCCCCCCTTTCTCCCCATCGCCCCCTCATTCTGTTCTGCACGTCACCCGCGGAAACCGCACCTGGCGCACACCAGTTGCAGCTCTTCTTTTTTTTCTTCCCCAGTTCTCGTTTTCTTGTTGCCTTTTTTTTCCTGTCCAACTTCCTGGTTTGCAGGTCGCCCCGTTCCGCAAGTCCATGGCGACGGTCGAGGGCCACTTCAGCCGGAATTCAGCGTCGTGATATCGGCACGGCCTGTTCAAATTTGGGTGATTTTGCCGCGTCATCCTGTTTGCGGGAATACCAACCTAGCGTCTGGACGAGGACAATCCCCCCCCGGAGCCCCAGATCTGCCGGAAAGCAACCATCGAGGGTGCGGCTGATCGTTGCAGTCTGGAGCCGCCATGCTACCCTCTGGTTGCAGCACACCACAATGCTGCTGCCCGGCGAACCTGGTTGCTACCGCCGCGGCAACATGTTTTTCTGTCGTCTTGCTCTCTCGACTCGCTGCTTGCCGCTCGCTGCCACTCTCTCTTGCGCCGAGCAGGGCCGATCATGACTGCCCCGGCCCCTCTGCCCGCGCGTCCGTCTCTCTTCGCCGTACCATTCCCGCGCGGAACGGGTCGAGCACCTCCGAAGGACCTGCTGGTTCTCGTACATAGTATCCAGCTTAGGCGCACCCGGAGGGCTCGAAGCTGGCTCGATGTGAGGCTACCGTCACTCAACCCAGCCATTGCGGACCCCCTTGTATATTGGGCTTGCGTTACCCAACGTCCCTCGGTCATGAGCACCAGACACAGGACAGGGCGTGGGCGTTCCTTGTGTCGTGCCCATCCCCCCCCCACCCCTCCCCCCCCCCCTCACCCGACTAACACGGCTGAGATGGTCATCTCCAATTCGCCCAGTGGGCGAAAGGTCGACTGCACGCGTGATGGACGCCTCCCATTTCCTTCCCGACAGTTTCGGCCTGCAAGCGGCCAATGTTGGAGAGCCCGTCTACTACTGTGGACGTATGTAACAAGGTTACTGGCGCTGAACAATGTGACGGCAATATAGGAGGCGTCCATCCCCAAACGTGGACCGCCGTGTCTCCCCCGGTAATGTGCCATCTGGCATCTTCATTTATATTTCCCCAGGTACCCTTCCATCTGCCTACCTCTTCTCATTCTCGTCTGCGACCCTACCGTATGCAAAGGAGAGCCCGGTGCCGCAGCGGGAGCTTCTACCCCTTTCTGATGCTGTTGGCCGTCCCTCGTTTATCAGCTTCGGTTCTGTCTCTGATATATTCCTCCGCGCAGCTGGAGTTGGCATTCTTTTTTTGTGCTTCCCCGGACCTGACCAGACAGACGTCATTGCCCTCCTCTCCTCCTGCATGCACAATATAGTGCTGCTGCTGCCCCTGACTGACGATGAAGCTGCCGTCCACCATCCTCGCCGCCTCGCTCGCTGTGGCATTTGCCCACGACAGCAACCATGACCAACACATCCCCAAGCTAGTGGGAGGGAGGAGGCTCCTGGCCGGGCTCGAGTCCCGCGGTGGCAGGGCGTCCCCCCACCAACGTGATACTGCCAAAGTGCCTCAGTTTGCCACCAAGGACGACGGAGGCCTGCAGAGCCGGGCCGACCAGGACACAAAATGCGGGCCGGGAGTTGGGAGCTGCGCATCCGACCTGTGCTGCTCCGCCGAGGGGTTCGTTCTCGTCTTGCTGACTGCGTGGTGTTCCCGGAGCTAACAAACCGTGTTCCAGGTGGTGTGGGACGGGCACGATCTACTGTGCTGCCCCTGACTGCCAGATGAACTATGGCCCCGGCTGCGATGCCGTGAGAATTCCTGTCCCAGTGCTTATCAGGTTCTCACTAACAACATCCCCAGAACAAAAAGCCCAGCGGCGCAGATACTTCTGACGTTGCCCGGCCCAAGCTTGGGAGCGTCCTCTACGGAGGGGCGGGAATCTACGATTGCGTCAAGAAGGGCGACATTGCCCTGACCTTTGATGATGGGCCGTATATTTACACGGCCGACCTGCTCGACAAGCTGAAGGTCTGAGACGGGAATGCCCTGCACTACCGGATTCGATCACTGACCCCTCGACAGAGCTACGGCGCAAAGGCGACCTTCTTCATCACAGGAAACAACAACGGCAAGGGGATGATCAACAACCCTTCGAGCATCTACCCCGCTGTCCTCAAAGTTTGTGATTCCGCCCTGCCAGGAGTGAGCGGCGGACAGCAAAAAATCAGCAGGCTAACCCTGGACCCCAGAGAATGCATGCCGAGGGGCATCAGATTGCCAGCCATACTTGGTCTCACCAGAACGCCAGCCAGCTGACCAACACACAATACACGAACCAGATGGTCTGGAACGAGATTGCCCTCAACTCGGTTCTCGGTTTCTTCCCCACGTACATGCGGCCCCCCTATTCCATCTGCGAGAAGAACTGCCAGACCATCCTGTCCAACCTGGGCTACCACGTCATCTACTTTGATCTCGACACGGCCGGCTACCTCAACGACGACGCGAGCATGATCCAGACCAGCAAGGACATCTGGGACGAAGCCATCGATGGCTCGGACCCAGCCAAGAAGAGCTTCCTTCAGATCGAGCACGACATCCACTACCAGACCGTCTACAACCTGACCGACTACATCCTCACCTCCCTCTTTGCCAACGGCTACCGGGCCGTGACGGTCGGCGAGTGCCTCGGCGACCCGTCCTCCAACTGGTACCGCACGGGACCCAAGGGCTCCGGCGGCACCACCTCCACGACTACCATCATCACCAAGACCACCACCTCGGCCGCGCCCACGCGCACCGCCGTGAGCACCGACGGCACGTGTGGCAACGGCGTGACCTGCGCCGGCACCCGCTGGGGTTCCTGCTGCTCCGCGTCCGGCCTCTGCGGCGTTGGCAGCGAGTACTGCTCCGTCTCCAAGGGGTGCCAGCCGGCCTGGGGCACCTGCGACGGGACTGCGACGTCGACCAAAACAAGTACGTTTATCCCCCCCTCCATCTTTCTCTCCCTTTCCCTCCCTTCCCCCATGTACCCAACAGTCGAGATTGTACAAAGATCCAAAACTAACCTCCCCCCCCCCCCCCCCAGCTACAACCACCAAACCGACCTCCACTCCAACCGGCCCCGCCGTCAGCCAGGACGGCGCCTGCGGGCCGGACGTCGGGCAGACCTGCTCCGGCAGCTCGTTTGGCACGTGCTGCAGTCCCGCGGGCAAGTGCAGTTCCAACACCATCTCGTGCCTGGCCATCTTGGGCTGCCAGAAGGACTATGGCTCGTGCATCTGATGATGATGTTTTTCTGGGTAATTATTGGTTGAGCAAGCCGTGTGGTGTGTTGTGTGGTGTCGCGCGGTTGGGTGGGGGGGGGTTGCCGGATAGAAATAAAATCGTTGATGGCATGTATGGGTGGGTGGGGTGTGTTGGTGGTGGGCGGGGTTGTGTATATAAGTTGGTTTTCTGTTTTTCTCTTTTCGAAGACATAGTGGGAGGATATAAATAACTTTTTGAGGGTTCACGAGCTTCTTGGAAACAAATTCTGCGAGCCGGTTGTTTCCTGGTTGGATGGACCTCGTTGATGGGTTTGCTCGAGCCCTCATTGGCGGCACTGCTCACCTGTTCATTGGAGGGGGCTCAGCCACGGTTTCCGCTGCAACTGTTGCACCCCCCGTTTCTCTGCTTGACGGGGAACAACAACCTCTCATTCCTAGCTACGCCATTCGTGAGAAGCTCTACGGAGGTGTCAAGGGTAAATTCCGACCATACGGTAAGTACACAGCTGAGTTTTTAGCGCAGAAAAGATACCTGACTAGGGAGTCGGAACTTTGGCCTGCAACCTCCGTAGAACCTCGCCCCGGACCACACACACACCCTCTCTCTGCCTGACGGGGGCCTCAGCCTGAACCAACCACGACAGAGGAAACCGGCGCAAGGCTTAGGGTCGGTTGGAGCGCACTTGATGGACACCCCGTACCGCTCGAGTCCTCGTTGGCACGTCACTTGACGACCAGGGCCCTGGTCAAAATCTCCAACAATGTATTCTGTTGCAGAAAAAGGGTCCGAAAAAAGAAACCCACCGTTTCTCTTCTCAAATCCTTTTTTTCTCTTTTACTTCTTTTCTTTTCTGCTCTCGAAGTCGTTGTTTAGTCGTTGAGTTGAAGGTTCTTGAACCTCGGGACCAAGGCCCTATCAAAAGTCTTGCGCCAACAAACGAAGTAGCATTGAACTGTTATATGAGTCCTCCAGTTGACCCTGAGCGTGTACACGGTGGCTGTCTCGCAGCTGTTAGATATAAGACTAAAATCTAGAACCCATTGATATAATGGGGCGAATGATCTTGTGTTGCATGGGGTTGCAATTTCCAACAGCAACCCGGAACCGGGCAGCGCCGAGGGACCCAGGTGCTGTGCTCTCGATCACGGTGTATTCTCAGCGCGGCGGCGCTGCGATAAGCGTCGGTGGATATACATCCTGGTTCCGGGCATCGGCATGGCGTGAACTGGTGTATGTCTCGTCTGTAATGACCCAGGGAGCCCTTGTTGGCAAAGGGCATCCCGCATGTCTCGCAGACGACGAAGGCAGCATCTGGCATGGCCTCGGCAGACGTAAACCTGCATGTCTCGGAATGTTGTCATATGAGGTCGCTGTACGAGGCAGTGTACCGGCACCCAAATTGCTTGTTGGGGCAGCTAAGCACGAGGAGTCAGAGAGGCTCTGTGCTCCCCCCATTATCAGGGTAGCTTTCCCAGGCCATATTGAACTTCGCCGGCTGGAACGTGTTGACTGACGGTGGAAAAATGCGAACGAGAGTGACATGAAATGACTACACGAATCCCGTCTCCGCAGCGCCATTTCCGGGTGCGCTCCTCTTCTTCTACGGTGGTGATTATCTTTGCCACCTCTCCGGTCACCATAGTATCAACGGGGAACAGGCGGCTTCGATCCTGGGCCTTCATCCCATCTTAAGCTCCGTCCTGCGTGCTCAGGGTTCACCGCAGCAGCTGGGATCCAGCCGTCTGCTGCGATTCAGCGCCCACTTGGTCTGATGATGCGCCGCGAACCCAAACAAGTGGCAGCCCTTAATCCCTCATGCAAACAATTCTTTTGGGGGGGGGATGCAAAAATCTTCAAGGTTCTTGCCTCCATCAGATCTGCTGTGCACACACACAACTCGCCGATCCAATGCAGCCCGAGGCCGTCCTTTGTGCCCGAGGACTGTGCTGCCATTGGCTGGGGCGCTCTGGGCAACGGCAAAGCGTTGGGTATCGTTCTCCGCGCACGTCGCGGTTTCAGAACGTCGACTCGGAAACCCAGCAGCGCATCACCTGGCCGCCGATCGCGGGAAACGGCTCGAGAGCTGCCAAGTTTTTGACCACAAGTCGGCCAGTGGGCGGCGGTGTGTTGTAAGGACGACCATCTCACGCGACCCATTTCGTACTCAACAGAACAGCGTAGGCTGCACAAAACAGAGAACGCAGATGCGGTGGTAGCCGTTTCTGCCCTCGTACGAGGATGCCCGCGTCCCCATCTGGAGTGCGTGCTCCAACTCGACGCTCAACCAGGCCGCTCGATCCACATCAGCAGTTGCTCTCCCTGAGCTCCCCACCGCAAAGAACCCGAGAAGGGTAATGGAAGCCAACGAACCACCAGGGATCCCCTCTCAACGCCTCCACTGCAATTAAACCACTGAAACCTGGGCAATCTGCAGCAACCGCTGCGCTCACATGGCAACTCGGATCCCAGCGCACGTCGCGCGGTCAACAACTGCATTGCATCCCTCGGCTTGCCGTTTGCAGGGTAGCTCGCTGCAAACGAAACATCCCGCGCTCGGGGATGGCGTTTGATGCGGGGTCGTCAGGCTGGGGTTCACTGCTTGCCTGCCACGGACTGTGATCGCGGGGGCTCCTGGCCAGTCGGACCCTGCCGGTCCATTGCCCCGGAGGGAAGGGGAGGGTTATTGGATGCGACCTCAGATGGCGGCAGGGCCTTTGCTGCGGACGGCGGCGGCCAGAGCTCCCTTTTCCAAGTTGCTTCGCCAGCGGGTTGGACATCTCCAGCATCCCCCGAGGAGGCAGGCGGCTTGAGCAAATGCCCACACGGGTATTTCGGCCACGCATTTACACATGCGTGCTGGATGCCAGTCGATGTTTCTGAAATGCGGCCACTCCTATGACAGACCATTACGAATATTATGCACCGGGCTCCAGAACTCGCAGCTGGTTGGGGCAAAGCGTGGACATCCTCTCCTGCGCCGCTGGGCGACAACACCACCCTGCGAGTGGGGTAAGAACAACACCAGAGCATGAGGGTGAACGTGGACCTTTCTGCGGGACAATCTTCCTCCTGCAGCTGGGGCCGCCCCGAGCCCGGGTCCCCCAGCTCCCGCTTTCAAGGATTCAAGGAGATGGCCAGGCCGCCACCATCTGCGAGTTCAACTCCTGCAATCAACAGCAGATTGCAGCATCCACTGACTGGCCTTGAGTTGATGCCAGCGCTCTGGGTGTTTGCTTTGGAGGAACGGGCGTGGGCAGCTCTGTCTCTTGGCAAGCGTTGCACGACAGATTCGACCACCAAACTCCATTAGCCAACGGCAAGCCCGCCTGCAGGTCAGCCTGTAATGCCTGCTTTTTCTGATGCTGGCTTGCAGGTTGCAGAGGGAGGCTCCATTCGGGGGGATGCAGATGGAGTCCGCGTTCGCGAGCAGACCAAAATCTGTGGTTGTGTGCCCCCAACCTGGGTCCACAATGACGATGTGGCGGGCTGGCCTGTGCCATCCCTGGGCGCCAACAACGTTGGCCAGGAGTCGAGAGAATGGGGAGTGGTGCCAGGGATTCAAGGGTGAAAACGGAAAGGGGAAAACAATTCAAAAATTCCAATAAAAAGGGCAAAGTGGATGGGGGAGGGAGAGAAGTGGAGATCCCGCGATTTGCCGGCTGCGGTCTCGGCGGCGCGCAAAGCCGCGCTGTTGGAATTTTATTGTGGACGTCATCTCCTATGTAGGTACCTAACAATGTCACCACCATGGGAGGCGCGGCGAGAGACGGAGCAGAGCCTACCACACTGCCTGCTTGTGCCTGGCAGGAGGTTACCAAAGTATCAACAACCTGGATCGATTCTATTTTAGATGTCCAAAAACAGCCTCCTTCTCGGGGAGTCCCAGACTCCTTTCCACGTTGTTGCCACTCGCCAGCAAATCGGACCTCGGGTATGTGCATGGACTCAGCATTCCGCCCACGCGGATTCGCAAAAAGGGGTTTTGGGGGGACTTGGTCGTGGGTTCCCTGGCAGGTGGTGGGTGCTGGTGATCTCAACGCTACTGTGTAACCAACTGCTTGACGGCGGGTGCGCGAGACCCACCACCCAACTCCCGCTCGCTGCAACCTCGCTGCCACTTGCTCGCCAATTTTTGACCGCCACCCCACGCCCAACCCACTCAGCCATCTCATCGCCAAGCGCTAGCGCCCTTGTCCCCGGCCGGCGCCCTGTGTCGCCCCCTCCCTCGATCCCTGCCGCTTCGCTCTCTCGTGCTTCCCTGTCTGCCTCCCATCCCTCACGAACGGTCCCATAACATGACCACACCCTGTCCCGAGTTGGTCTCCGCCGCTCCAAAAACCTGATATTTCTGCCGCATACCTTCCTCCCACACCCACCACTTGCGGACCTGCTCGCAGACCGCATCCCTTGTACCGTCTTGTGCCCTCGCCAGCCAGTTCCCTTCCCTCCCAAGACACCCATCCGCCCAACACTTTGTCCCGTTCGACGTCATTCTACGCGCCAGGCTGTGTGCGACTGAGGCCAACCATCCTCCGGCCACGCCCAAGACAACCAACCCTCCCCCAGGTCGACGGCTGACGGCCCCGCGTCGTTCCAAACCGACCTCAAACAACCCGGCCCTTTGACTTGAGACCGCCCCAGTGCACGATGCCTCTGCTGTTATAGCAATACGGTCCTTAGGGACACCACCTTGCAAGCCGGTCGCGAGTCTCCCGTTCGGTGACTGCAACCACGCTCTGCAGCCTTGCCGACACCGTCCACCACCACGGCCGGACCCCTAACCGACTGCGATCGACGACACACCCATTTCGATATTGGAATCCGCCCTCTGAGAGGGCTACACTGCGACGTGTTGGACAGCACGACCTCCTTGCTGCCCCTTCGAGACACGCCTACCCGCGACCCGCGCTAGCCTCAAGTAGCCAGCCGCCGTGCTGCAGCCTACCAAGATGGACGGCCGGACACCCCGCGACCACGCGACATCAAATCTCCTGGCGTGGACCGCGACACATTTGGCCAATGTGGAGCCTTCAGAAGACGACGCCGGCGCCGACGCCGACGAACCCCCGGATCGACTGGAGCCGCTGGCGGCCCACTTCCACCGCACCCCTATCCGCCGCGGAAGCGAACACCAAGAGTCGTTGTTGACGAGAGCGCTGCACAGCCAGTCGGATGAAGACACCAACGAGTCCGTGTCTCTACGCCGACCCTATCGGCGGCGCTCCATCACGAGCAATACCAGCTTCGCGTCGACATGCGAGACGGGCATGACAACTCCCGCCCGCACGAGCTCGCCGAGCCCGCGACTCCCCAGCATCGGATTCATCTCGTTGGCCGCTGCCAAGACGGCCGAAGCGCAGCGAAACACCGAGCCCGTTGTGCAGACTCTGGAGAAGAAGCGCTGCATCTCTTTTGCCTGTGCAGCCAGGCCGCGCCCTGTCGAGAATGCCACAGCCCCTCCGGCTCCCAAACCCTCACGGGAGGAGGTGAAGACCGAGGCACCGCCCAAGAAGACGTGCATTAAATTCGCCTGCCAGTCTCCTCCGCCGAGAGCCACAGTGGTGCAGCAGCAACAGCAGGCGGAGGTGCGCCCCCGGACCCCTGTCGCAAGAGGGACCCCTGGGGGGCCCAAGGTCTCGCCAAATTCCGACAAGCCGCGCTCCTCGTCCGCCGTCCGTGGGTTTCGCTCCCCGACGTCTCGCAAGGCCCCCGGCAGTCCCGTGGCCAACCGCAACAAGAAGTGGCTCACTGCCGATTCTGGAGATTTGCAGAGCGAGTGTGCGCGGTTTCACGAGTTTGCCAGCGACGAGCCGCAGGAGGACGACTGGATTCGGCGTGACCATTCTTCGATGAAGCCCAAGCTTACCATCGACGACACACTCGAGAAGGAGAACGCCATCCGCAAACTTGGCAAGGAGGCGGAGGAGGAGGCCGAGCTTGAGGAAGCCGAGATCGACGAGGAAGAGGACGAGGAGGTCGACGAGGCGGATCTCATTGGCGACGATGATGATGAGGACGACGGCGACGACGACCAAGATGGCGAGGACGGAGAGGACTCTGACCAAGCCGACGAGGACGAGGAGGGGGTGGATGACGATGCCGCCACCGAACACGCCTGGGACTCGGAGGCGTCTGACGGGTACAAAACCGACAACGAGATCGGCTTCGCCGAGTCTGATGACGACGACGACGATCTGATCCTGTGGACCACCCGGATCGGGCAGTACCGATCGCTGTCCGGTGCTGTAGCGATGGCCCGGAGGCTGTCCCAGGGGGAACACTCTGACTCGTCGATCCCGTCGGATCAGAACACCAACCGCAACCGTAAGAAGAAGCGGTCCAAGACGCGTCCCGTCACGTTCCGCTCGGCCACGCCCGAGTTGCCCGACAGCACCGACTTTGTCTGCGGCACCTTGGACGAGGATAAGCCGCTGGAGGAGGCGTACATCTCGTGCGTCGAGGCTAGGAGACGGGATCGCCGCCAGCCCATCCCTCAAGACATCGATCCCAGCTTTCCCACCTCGGAGCCCGAGGACGAGGGCGAGGAGCTGCACAGAAAGGGATGCGGCGAGAGTGAGGACCACCTCTGGCTTCACGGCGAGCTCGAGGATCTCCACCACGAACGTGACCGCAAGGCCCACAAGAGGAAGGGGACGGGCGCGTCTCCCAGGAGATGCCGCTCACCTCCCCCGAAGCGGCGCCCGTCGCCGGCGCCCAAGGCACGCGGACGCTCCCCGCGGAAGCCTGGCGCGCAACGGTCGCCGCGACTGCGGTCCCCGGCACCTCCTCGCATGTCATCCCGGTCTCCTCTCGGGTCGCCGGGGCAGGACGGAGAGGAGGACCTGGCTTTTAAGTCCCTGGCGTTCGGCCTCGGCATCACGCAGACCAAGTCGCTGCCCCGGGTGGCGGGCATGTTCCCGCACCTTAAGGCGCGCAAGGCCAAGGCAGGCGCCGTCAGCACGGAGACGCACGTGCGGGGCGCCATCGACATCGTCAAGGGCCTTGAGCAGAAGCGGCAGCGGCGCAAGGAGAAGTTCTACCAGAAGTATTTCAATCGGGCCCGGAAGGAGAAGGCGCAGACCAAGCGGCCGCCTCCCGGGCAGGGAGCCGAGCGCATGAGGGAGCTCGTGGCCGGCAAGGCTGGACAGGGGAATTATGTACTTTCCGTCTGAACGGTCGGTGGCATCTCTGATTTGCATTTACACTGCGTTGGTTGGTTGGTTGGTTGGTTGGGGTGGCATTCATGAATTTATGAGCCCAATGGGCAACATTTTCACCTTTTTTCTTCTTATTTCTATTTTCCCCTCGAGTTTTTGGCGGTCACAGCGATGTCTTTTTCCGACCATCTGTTATTATCGGGTTGGACGGATCACCTACCTAGTTTTATTCGACGCTTCGATACGAGGCCGCGCGAGGGGGGGGGTTGGGGGGAGCGCGAGAGAGCCGAGTGCAGAAATTCACAGTACATATTCTGGTCCAAATCTGAGCTACTTTGGTGTCCCTCCGTAGCCAGTCAGGTCTCCTGATGTTTTTGTGGAGAAAAGGGGGAATGGTTCAGAAAATTTAAGGGGTGGGTGTGACGAACTGGAGAAGCAGATGGAGTCGCTGATGGAGAACCGCCCCAAAGTGTCCCCCAAGTGCCCCCAACACGCCCCAAGGGGGCTCCAAGGGACCCCCTCAAGTGGCACCCGGCTGCCACCCGCCCAGGGCGCCTTCGTCGGGCCCCATTTTCGGACGAAAGCCGCGAGCCGGGCGGTTGGGCACACCCGAGCATGGGCGTGTCGTTGGCACCGGGCCTGAGTCGGAAGTGGCAGCGAGAGTGGGAGTGTGGGTGGGCTCGGGTGTGGGTTTGGGCCTGTGGGAATGGGCGCCTCGTGTTTCAGGCAGCGACGCCCGCTCCGATCGGTTTTGGCGCATGTCCGGTGCAGGCGGTGGCCAATGCGCCTCGCTGGCCAATTCCTGCCAGCAGCAGCGCCAGCCCAGCCAACCTGCAACTTTTGGAGAACCACCAACCGTCTTCCTGCATCAAGCCATCTTCATCGCCCCGCCCCGAGTCCGGATTTGATAGCACGGCTGTGTCCCGCAGTCTTTTCGCTCTGCCCAGAAACCGCCCCCGGGACTCTTGCCCCACGCCCACAACCACCCCGAGACGGGAGACAACGCAGCGAGATCGCGTGCCGACGCCGACCGCCCAACACCACCAAGCACCATGTGGATCATCAACTGGTGTATGTACTCGCCATCCCCTTCCTGCCTCCTCTCGCGCCCGGGACCCAGAGGCCACGCTGGCCGCCCGGCCGTGGCCATGCGTGCTGCATCTATCTGCCTCCCCGCGGGCAGCAGCCTCTCTCGGCCGAGGGGCGCCCTATCAGCTGACTGGCCGCTAACAATGCCCAACGCTCCACAGTGACCGACATCCTGTCGTCGCTCGGCCTGCTCAACAAGCACGCCAAGCTGTTGTTCCTGGGTCTCGACAATGCCGGCAAGACGACGCTGCTCCACATGCTCAAGAACGACCGCGTCGCGATCCTTCAGCCGACACTTCATCCCAGTGCGTGGCCCCCCCCTAGCGGAGAGAGATCAGGTGATGATGATGCCCGGGAGATGGGAAGGTTGGCTAACGATATTGGCTGGTGTAGCTTCGGAGGAGCTGTCGATCGGCAATGTGAGGTTTACTACCTTTGATCTGGGCGGCCATCAGCAAGGTGCGTTTTGTCTCTCTAGGGCCCTGCCCCTTTTCTCCCCTCCCATCGCGACGAATATGGCAGCCCTGATTCTGACTCGGTCGTCCCCACAGCCCGCCGCCTCTGGAAGGATTACTTCCCCGAAGTGAACGGCGTCGTCTTCCTCGTCGACGCCAAGGATCTCGAGCGGTTCCCCGAGGCCAAGGCCGAGCTGGACGCGCTCCTGTCGATGGAGGAGCTCGCCAAGGTGCCGTTCGTGATTCTCGGCAACAAGATCGACCACCCGGATGCCGTGTCGGAGGACGAGCTCCGCCACCAGCTGGGCATGTACCAGACGACGGGCAAGGGCAAGGTGCCCCTCGAGGGCATCCGGCCCATCGAGGTGTTCATGTGCTCCGTGGTCATGAGGCAGGGGTACGGCGACGGCATCCGGTGGCTGTCCCAGTATGTGTAGAGGACTGCTGGGAGATGGGGGCGTTAATTCGGACTGTTGGTGGAGGTGGAGGTGGATGGGGAGGGGAGTCGGCGCAACAGATCAAGTCTACGCGGCTAAGAATACCTATAGATGGAGACTTGGGCGGTTTGTGGTTTGGCTGCCGAATGCAGGGTGCTGGCGCAGATCAGGGACCTGCATTCTTTGGCGGGCCGTGGGGCGCTGTTGGGGGGGGGGCGCGATGTTCTACCGGCACACAGTGTGGTCATAGGTGCTATGTGGATCTCCCTT